>JAJOOS010018874.1:0-42462 GCA_029582725.1 Solanum chiquidenum | reverse complement strand
CGTTTTGGAGAATAAGGAAAATCATACCAAATCGAAAAGTTTTTATATGACATTTAAAAGAAGATGATTTCTTGTGCTACTATGACTGGGATTTACAATGAAGGATATGTAAAATAAATTTCTTTTTTTTTCATTGGAGGTTGTTCTTTATTTCTTTTTTATCCCTTGAAATCAATTTTATTTTCAATGGAGAAGGTAAGAATGTAAATCAGTTTTTCCATTTGAAAGAAGTTGATTTCTTTTTTTGTTCCCTTGAAATCGATTTTGTTTTTGAATATGAATCAAGATGCAAATTCGATTTTCAAAGAAGATGGAAGAATCAAAGAGTGTAACCTAGTAAAACATTGTAGAATTTTTAAAAAAAGTTGTGTGGTGATGGAGGATGGTAGAAGGTGGAGAAGATGGAAGGGAGAAAGCAAGGAAGAAGAAGGAGAAGAAAATATTTACAAAAAAATTCAGAATATTTACAAAAAAAGTCTCTAACGCTCTCAAAATTCGTGTAACACACGTACCATGCTTAGTCAGCAAAAAGTGTCAACATGACACAACGAGACGCAATATGAGGTGTCTAAAATGAACAAAGCTTAGTTGAAGTATCTAAGTGAAAATTTGTGCCAAATTTAGGGGGCCACTGATGGATTAGGCCCTTAAAATAATAGAGCATAGACCACAAAGTCAAGATTTTAAGTAATATTCTATATTATTTGTGTATATTAAATATATAAAGGATATTTTCAAGTCATAAGACAAAGATTTATGCTTCGTTAAAGTATATACTTTAAATAATAAAAGAAAAATTCAATCACTTGGAATTAAGACTAAAGAACAATGAAACCGATCAATTTGAATTTAAAAGAATCAAATAAAATAAGACATTAAAACAACTTTTTTTTGGTCTAGTATAAGCTGTCTATGCATATGATATAGTTTAACTTTTCTTCTTTTTTTAACAAAGTAATTAGCGAAAGAAATACAAGAAAATAAGTTAAAAGGTCGATAGAACCACACGTAAGCTTAGATTTATAATCTGACAATTCCAATATAATTTATATGTTCTTTTGTATCTTTATCCCTTTTTTTATACTATTATATATGAGGAATTTTCGCAAATAACCACTATAATAAATTTAATTATGCTCTATAGCTATAGTTTGCATATTTATGGGTTGTAGCAATAATTTAAGCTATATCATTTGTATAATTCACGGATTTGTATGAATTTGCAGGTTTGTATAATTCGCGGGTACATTTGTATAATTCTGTTATTTTTATATAAACTCAAAATAACGAATTTATACAATTACAAACATCATAAGTGTAAACAGTTATACAAATTACGAATTATACAAAAGTTATACAAATTATATTATACAAAATCTGAATTATACAAACGTGCGAATTATACAAAACTAAAAAGTTGAGCTGCGTAATTATAACTAAAAATAGGCCGCAAATTGTAATTAAGATAAACTATAGTTTTATATATTTGCTTATATGCGTAATTTTCCCATTGTATATATACCAGGATGAGTAAGAAATTTATATGAACCAACCACTACACTATGATTCCTCCACTACAGATATATTCCTTTATTCTCCTCATAGAACTCTTGCATCAACAAATTTGTAAGCAGTATTTAAATAAATGACACCAACTTTCACTCTCAGAGTCAAAAGTTAGTGGCAGAGTTGCTAAAATTACAATACAATGAGATTTTCACTATATATTATGCGCAAATGGAGTGTAAGTAGTACGCCTGGTTCACCAGGTTCTACCACTGCGGGGCCAATCATACTCAAAAAATGAGTTTAATCCTGGCTCAAAAGGAACGTTAGTTATATGCTTAAGAATCTAGGCACGAGTAAGTATCAAGTATTTCCGAAAATAAAGTGGAACTGCAAAATTTTGTATTGTACTTGTAGTACACTATTTTCGTGTAAGCCAAATGTTCCACAAACAATAAGGAAAAATTAGAACTTCCCATATGCAAGGCAATGAGGAAATGTTCTTTTCACCCAACAAAAAAAGAAAAATCTACTTAACAAACAGACATTTTTACCTTGTTGCTAATGTACAATACTTCTATATAACTACTTTATACAACACTCAAAATTTAACCCTGCACTGCTAAAGCTTGCAAGTGCTCAATAAAAACTTGTAGGCTTAGTTCTTCAGTAAATATAATATCTGAGCCTTGTGTGTAAGTTGAGTTGTGTGTAACAGATGGATTCAACTTGGCAAGAAGAAATCTAGCCTGACTACCATGCTGGTCACATTTTACAAGCTTTGGCACAGGAATCCTTTCGGACACTAGTTGCTCTGCATCGATCTCGGGAGCTTCTAACAGTTTGCGGAAACTGTCGTGGCTAGGATCCTTGTCGTAGCCAAGTTTACGCCATTGTGCGATCTTAGAGCCATAATGAATAACCACATAGAAGTAGGAGTCAAAGAGCAAGATAACGTCCGGAGAGACGGAGCAGATGTCTAAAAGAACAGGGACAGGGGGACCGTCGAATGAATACTGGAAAAGAGTTGGCTGGACCATAATAAGTGAGCGAACTACCCCCTCACGGTTCAACAACAGACGGAAAAAAGCAGTTTCGTCTGGGGTGCAGTTGAAGACATCAATAAACTGGGATCTCCTTAGATAGTAAATGAACTGTGGGAAAAGGGATAAATTAGTCGCAAGACGGAATGATGAGGGGTCTTCCGGGATATAATCTCCAAACTTTGAAGCAAAACGTATCAAACGTTTATCTAGCCACCGGACAACATCTTGAGAAAAATTGCTCTCTGCTTTATGAATGGCAAGCCTAGCCATCACTGAAGCTGCTGCTTCCTGATCAAAACCAGCAGCAATTTCCGGAGAGTGGTTCCCGACCCACCTTCTTGCAGCAGTGATCACCCTCTTCCGAATTCCCATGCTTCCATATCTATAGTTTGTTATGAACTGTATGAAAAATGCAGAACTAGGTTGGGCTTTCTGTTCATCCCCTACTTCGAAAAAGAAGGCAATACACATTTTATCAGTAAGTGCCCCCAATTTCCACATATAGGTACCTCCCTCGCCAATTTCTTTGTCACTGACTGAACCATTCTTCTTCTGAAGAGAAACACATGAACCAAGAGCCCCACAAATTTTAACATCCTTTGTCGTTACTATCTCAATAGTTGCATCAAGACACATTTTCAAATTGCCAACCTCATCATGGCTAAATATGTGACGCAAACACTTTCTGAACTGGTCCGAGTCAAATGACTCTGTTAACATCATGAACCCCCCTGAACTTTCAACTGGAGCTCTAAGCTCAGCTGCTCCAACTTGATCCAATGAACAAGCAAAGAGATCAAGAGCAATGGATGAATCAGACAATCTTCTAGATATATGCTTATAGAATTCACTGGACTTCTTGTAGTATGGTGCATAACCATTACCAATGTCTCGCTGATTCCTAATGGTATTGCCAAAATCAGAGTTTACAATCATCCCTGGGCCGATTGTTGCTGGCCCTGAGGTGAAGACCATGATACGCGAACCTGCAGAGACCAAGCATCCTTCTAGTAGTCCAACAGCAACTGATACTGCTACTCCTGTAGCCCGTAAAGGTCTATGCCCTGGCATAACCTGTGGTGAAGAATGGATATCTTCAATTGCTGATGTGATGCTGAACTCCCCTTCTGATAGCGGTATCAGGAATCCCTGTTTTGGAGCCATATGTACCATTCCTGCTTGGTACTTCATACGATGAATACCCAGGAGTTGCTTGGTCTGTGATTAAAGAAAAAATAGCAAAATGAACAAATTAAAGCATAATCCATAATGAGTTTCTAGATGTTGCTGTTGATGCATTTTTTTGTGTTGGTGGGCCGTGGGGGATTGGGAAGGGGTAATCAGGACCACAGAACAGGTTACGCAAGGCAGCTTTCTTTAAATTGAATGGTTAAACCTGCTTGAAGCGACTTTTTATTACTATTTCATTTTCCTTATGGTTCAGAATATTGATTAGTAAATTGGTCATCCAGAAACTCTGAAGCCCTTCAAACTATTCTCAATTTGGGTAACATACACTTCAACTGTTATTTATTTTTTGGTTTGGCATCTAAGCCTTGAACTAACCCCCTTTTTAATCAAGTATAATTGTATTGATAATGGGAAAGTCATATACAAGAGGTATACAAAAAAACGTAGAGAATTTACAGATAGATATGATTCTTTACGAAAGAAGCCCAATCTTCTATACAGATAGAGACCACATGAGTGCACCAAAAGGACATTATACGCAGGAGGCTATTCATCAGATGCACAAAATCAAGCTCTTCCCTTCAAAGGCTCTCCTATTTCTTTCTGTCCCTTATACCCACATAAGTTTTAATGGTGCAACATCCAGGGTCAGTGTCTTTTCATCTTCTAAGGACCCAACTAAACAACTCATGCTTCACAGCACCCAACATGGTCCATTGTATTGCGAACCATCCTAAAAGCTACACCATAGACGTAATCTATGTCGTCTACCAATTGTTCTCACATGAATCAATAAGTAGCATATGTTATCCACCTCTTCCTCAAGGTTTCGAGTTCATAATCACCACTAGCCGTCAACCAAGAGAGAAAAGTACATCTCTTAAACTAACCCCTTAAACAAACAATTGTAGTCCAACCTTTGAACTGACAAAAGAGAAGCAACTGATCTGTTGTATTAGTTTTTTAAGTCTAAAGGTTCAGTAGCAATACTCTTTACCCCTTTTGTTTTCTTTTTCCTCATTTGTGCACCATCATTGCTAAGCATCAGTCTAGCCCATCAAATGCATTGCTCCCTTGCTAAGATGGAAAATAGTTCTAATATTTTTCGTTCTTTTTTATCATGCTTCTTTTCTTCACTCTTTTCTGCTTTCTCTTTACTTTATTTCTTCAACTCCTACTGCCTCTACTCTCGTTACGAATTGCTTCTACTGGCCCTTTTCTTTGTGCAAATACTTTATCAGAGTTAAGCTATGGAACAAAATATAATGTTGCAGCCAGTAGTTGAATGAAGGAGGAGGAATCACCACCATCACCCCCCCATTCACCCCACCCCACCCCCCACCCCCACACACACAAAGAACATAATTTTAAAGGAGAAAAATAAAATTGCTGGGAAACAACTTTAGTGGTCACATTGGAACAACTTCAAGGGGATATAACGATGTGCTAAAGGTATCTGCTTTTGGATAGAAACAAAGGTGGAGCCTCGGTTTTGGATTTTGCAAAAGCTTTTTAGTTGGTGGTAGCTAACTCAAGTTTCTCGAAGGAGGAACACTTGGTGACCTTCTGTAGTTCGTTGGCTAAGACCTAGATAGATTACTTACTACTTCGGAAGGGTTATTCAGAGTGAGAATCTTACAACCCGACATAAGCTCTTGGTGATGGATTTGAAGATTATGAGGAAGAGGAGGAGGGTTTTGTGTAACAGGTCAAGGATCAGATGAGGTGGCTTGACTGCATCCGGAGCCTAGGATATGGGGAGAAGTTGATGGCGATGAGGGGCTTAGGGGAGTAAAGGGGATGCAAACAGTATAGTTGCCTCAGTTAAGCAACGAGAGAGGTGTTGTGGTCTCGAGGGGCAACTTTGGTGAGCATCAAGGGGACTGGTGGTGGAATGGAGAAGTTCAAAGAAAAGTGGAAGCGAAAAAGGTTGCTTATGAGAAGTGGGTGGAAGCAGGGACGAGGAGGATAAGCGAGAGAATGGGAACAATATAAGTCCTTGAGAATTGCAGGGATTGAGACACCTTGCCTCGCGAAACCCATAGCGAGAAGAAGAGGCTTGCGCCACGAAGGCCAGAGCGAGGTCCCTCCCATGCTTTGAGATACACTCCACAAGGTCCAGGTCCCCTCGCTCTGAGCTTGCTCCGTGAGGTCCTCATTTTCGACACTTAAGCGAATTTTCAATTTTTGCACAGTAATTTCATAAAACTCACATAACTTTTCGTGCGGGGCTCAGATTGACGAATGGTTAGAAACGTTGGAACACAAAATCACTTTTCCTTATTTGAAAAAGGTACCTAATCTCATACACACGATTATTATTAGTTTGGATTGAATCAAACACATTTAGCTAGTTCAACATGGCCCGAACTTACTAAGTGTTACATATAACATTCTCATTCAAAATTCCTCATCCTATTATATATATTTCTTAATCATATGGTACTAACTGGCTGGACTAATTCAAATTTGTGTCACGTAAGGTCTATTAAGGAGAAGTGGTTTAACCGCTCCTTATAAAAAATCTTAATTTTAAGGATTCGAATCTGAGACCTTTGTTTAAAAGAGAAGGAATCTCATTTGTTGATGGTCAAACCACATCACTTGATGGTTATTAAAAATAATTAGCATCCAGAAAAACAATAGTAAGTAAATAAAAAGCATTAATTGAAAACGAGTGGGTATGTTATATTGTTTTGTTTCTTCTTCTTTTTTGAAAAATAAAGATAAAGAATAAATTCAAATGAGGAAGATTAAGGTAATCTATGCTAGTTAGTTGCAAACTTTTCCTAATTACTTGGTTGATGCACTCTAATTTTATGATATAACACTCAACCCCGCTCTATCTCTGAAAATACAATGACCTCCCTTTATTTTAAAATTTTTTTGGCAAAGATCACTCGTGAGATGGTTAATCGTAAATGACATTTATACCCTTGAATTAATCAAAATTTATTTTTGAAATACATGCAAGTAACCTCCCATCCTTTTAAAGAAGGATAGTGAAATCAAAACTCATTTATATTGGATCACATAATATAATAATAATTATTTTTTTGTTGACTCAATCATATAAAACAATTATTATGCTGGTTTGGACAATCTCCCACCAATTTCATTTAACAGATTATTATTTATTTATCTTTGAATTATTTTCTTTATTGGTAACTGTTATCTTTGCCACTTTTTATTTATTGGTAAATGAGTGTAATTACACTCGTTTATACTGGATTACATAATATAATAATAATTAACTTTTTTGTTGACTCAATCATATAAAACATATATTATGCTGGTTTGGACAACTCTCTCACTAATTTCATTTCACAAATGTTTTTTTAAAAATTATTTTCTTTATTGGTAATTGTCATCTTTGCCACTTTTTATTTATTGGTAAATGAGTGTATTTAAAAATTATTTTCTTTATTGGTAATTGTCATCTTTGCCACTTTTTATTTATTGGTAAATGAGTGTAATGGACACTCATTTAGTCATTTATATTGGATCACATAATATAATAATTATTAATTTTTTTGTTGACTAAATCATGTAAAACAATTATTATGCTTATAATAAATTGAAAGTCTATACAAATAGAGAATATGTACAAAATAGAAAATAATTCAAGATTAAAGTTCCTTGTTTTATATATTAGAACATATTAGAAGGATAAATAAAGTAATAATTATACTATATTTTTCATTAAGTAATATAAAATAGGCAATTTAAGTAAGGGTAAACTTGGAAAATGCCAATTTTGCAAAACTTTAATGGAGTGATAATCGGCCAGTCCTATATTAAACTCAAAAAATCTAGACAATTAGTTAATTTAATGAAGTTGAGGGTGGAAAATAATTTTGTTTAATCACAAGGAAAGTTTTGGTAAATCACAAAACTTAAAAACTGACGGGTCTATAAATATACAGGTTTGCTCTCTCGTCTGTACTCACTCTGATATGAGATTGGAAGACTCTGTCAATACAAAATTTATATATCATACATCTTACTGTATTAGTCATGACAAGAAAGAGCTCTCAGATGCAAGAAAAAAGTGAAAAGAAGTCCACCAAAGAGATCACGTCCTCCAACAAACAGAAAGCTCTTTGCAAGCAAGCAACAGATCTTTCTGTTTTGTGTGGAATCGATATAGTTGTTATTATTTTTTCAATTATAGATGAACATTCATATTTGGTTTACCAAATGCTAAATCGGTTGTTGATCGATTTTTGCAGGTGAAATCATCAACTGAGTGTTCCTCAAGTTGTAGGATGACAATTGAAAAAAATTGTCAACCTAAAAAACATGAGAAGATAGACAAAACAAAAAAGAAGACAATCGATGACAAGGGAAAAGGAAAGGTTATTGAAGATGATTTTGAGAGCTCTACATCAAAAAAATTCAAGGGGACTGATTTAGAAAGAGAGAAGCAGCTGACACAAGAGATCAAAAAATTTGAAAGAGATTTAGATGATAAGATTAACGAATTACAGTCAAAGATTAAAGCAAACGATACCGAAACAGGACTTAAAATGATTTTTTCAACCACACCGTCTAATTGGTTGGGTCTTTAAGTGAAAATTATGATATAATAAATCTAAAAAATATTTTATTGTGATCTATGTTTCTACATAATGATAAGTTATAATGTGAGACATGAATTTGATGTTGTTTATTATTTAGGGATAAGGGTCTGAAAAATACCCCAACTTTGGTCGAATTTACTATTGCGATACTAAACTTTCATGAGGACCTATTACCTCCCTAGACTATTTAATAGTGTATTTTTTATCCCATGAACTATTTAATAGTGTATTTTAAAGGTATATATGTGCCCACGTGGACACATTACTATTTATAATTTTGCATTATTTTTTATGTCCACGTGGACAAATATATATGTTTAAAATACAGTATTAACTAGTCTAGGGAGGTAATAGGTCCTCATGAAAGTTTAGTATCGCAACAGCAAATTCGACCAAAGTTGGGGTATTTTTCAGACCCTTATCCCTATTATTTGCATATGATGTTCTTTCTAGACATATACTTCTAATCTTCACAAACTTTCACATTTCACACATACATCCGCTATAACAAAATATATAATTAATATGTTATTACATATTATAAAAGTTTGGATAGTGATACTAGTATTTCACAAGAATATAACAAAATTACATTTTTTTTGTGAGTTTATTTTGTGTCAACCTTTTATATAATTTTTATTTTTTTTGAGAATGAAAATTTTATATAAGTAATATTATATAAATCAATAATATATAAGTAATTTTTGCTTACTGAAAGTTTAAATCCCTTTCTTTAACGATTTAACCTAACTTTGTTTTTTACTCCTCCGTAAAAGCTCCATCCTTTTTGCTATTTCAAAAAAGCTCCATCCTTTTTGTACATTTGATGACTAAAACTCACAATCTTACAATTGGATTTGAGGGGTGCTTAGCATCTGAGCAACTTCCTCCGGCCGTTTCAACCTAACTCACTAATGTTAATGGTAAAATTTTACTAATTGTAATTTGAGATATTACTCTCTCCATTCTAACTAATGCGTTATTGTTAATTTGACATGTGTAATCCTTGATTTCCCTATACTGCTCCAGCAGTCTTCTCATAAGGTGAAGGACTTCTAGACTGGGTCGCCTTTGCATGAAACCAAACTGGTTCTACAAAATAGACACACCCCTCCTGACCCTCATATATACCCTTTCCCCCAAACTTTCATCGTGTGGCACAACAACTTGATCCCCCTATAGTTGTTTCAATTCTGAATATCATTGTACTGACTGACAAAACTTGCAGTAGGGCTAATGCTAGGCTGGATGTTTGGAGACAAATCCTAGAGTCAAAAGGGTTCAAGTTAAGCAGGACCAAGACTGAATACCTAGAGTGCAAGTTCAGTGATGTAACGCATGAGGTTGGCGTGGAAGTGAAGATTGATACACAGGCAATCCAAAGAAAGAAAGTTTCTTTACACAAAAAGTCAAATAAAAATATACAATTCATCTTGATTTTCTCCAAAAATTGTATTTGTCTTCAAAAGCTCTATGGTTCCTCTCCTTCCAAATGGTCCACCATATGCAAGCAATGATAAGTTTCCACCAATTTTTCTGAACTGCCCCATCATTCTGATTCCAACATTTCAGTAAATCAACACTTGTTGCTAGCATTGACCATCTGATTCCTATTATGTTCAAGAATGGTTGCCATAATTGTCTAGTAACAGGGCAGTGAATGAATAGGTGACTATTATTTTCCCCAGCAGCTCCACGCAAAAAGCATATAATTGGAATCCCCTTCTTTGAAGTTTATCCTATGTGACGCAAGCATTTCTTACTACTAGCCAAGAAAAGCATACCACCTTACTAGGAGCCTTCATCTCCCAAATGGATCTCTGTGGCCACTGATTAGTTGATTGTCTGTGCCTAATCAGAATGTTATAAGCTAAGTTCCTTTACTGGTGGGCTTCCATAAAAGTGAATCTTTAGTATCTTTGAACCCTTGGAATGACTCCAAGGTCTTGAAAAATTCAACAAAACACTTTCCAGATCCCAATCATGTAGTAGCTTCTGAAAGTAATATTCCATCTATGTACTCCTTTTGCTTATTCCAGGCTAATGTTTGGCGTAGTGGCAATGCTAAAGAATTCAGGGAAGAGTTCCTTTAGAGGTCCATGCCCAAGCCAATTATCACACCAAAAAAGAATTTTCCTTCCATTGCCCACTCTTAAACCAATATTGCCAGCCATCAAAGACCAGAGGGATCTGATTGCTTTTGCTTTCCAGACTCCTACACCATGGGGTCTCATAATCACCTTTGAACACCACTGGTCATCATCTTGACCATACTTGTCATGAATGACATTTCTCCATAAAGCATATGTTCAAGATTATACCTCCATATCCACTTCATTAGTAAACTTTGGATGTGAGCATTTAGGTTCTTGATGCCAAGGCCTCCAACTTTTTTGGATTTGATAAGAACATCCCAATTAACCAAGTGGAATGCTCTTTTTTCGTTATTGCCTTCCCATATGAAATTCCTCCTGATCTTGTCAATTATTTTCCTTACCTTGCTAGGAAAAGGAAAAGAGACATGACATAAGTAGGAAGGACATCCAAAACACTATTGGCTAGTATGACCCTACCACCTAGAGATAAGTATTGTCCCTTCCATATTGCAAGCCTCTTTTCACACCTCTCTATGACACCACCCCTGATCTACAAGGCTTTACTTTTAGCACCCA
Source organism: Solanum chiquidenum (assembly GCA_029582725.1). NCBI lineage: Eukaryota > Viridiplantae > Streptophyta > Magnoliopsida > Solanales > Solanaceae > Solanum > Solanum chiquidenum. Next base: position 31,464 of record JAJOOS010018874.1, on the reverse strand, counting down.
AAGTTAGCCCCCAATAGGTAGTAGGTAGGGAACCCACCACACATCCCAGAACACCTGCAAGTTCTTGAATATTGTCCACTTTATTAACCAGGATAAACTGCTCTAATGCCAGTTAACAAGAAGTCCAGAAACTACCTCAAAAATCACCAGAATAGTTCTCAGATGTTTAAACTGATCAATATCAGCATCGCAGAGTACCAATGAATCATCTGCGTAAAGTAAATGGGTGATCTCTATACCACTGTTCTCCCGGTCTGTAACCTTGAAACCCTTCGGGGCTCCTATGTCTTTTGTAATTTTAAACATCCGATTCAGTCCTTCCATAGCTATAGAAAGAGGAAAGTGGAGAGAGGATCACCTTGTCTCAATCCTCTCTTAAAAGAGAACCCTTCAAGAGATCCATTTACCAGAATAGAAAATTTGACAATCTTAATACAGAAGGTAATCAACTTCATACCAAAAACCCATGTTTAGAACTTTTAGGAGAAAATTCCAGTTAACATGATTGTAAGCCTTCTCGATGTCATGTTTGCAGAGAATACCAAGAGTCTGGTATTTGATTCTAGAGTCCACACACTCATTGGCTATCAATGTCGCATCCATGATTTGTGTACTTCTAATAAAAGTCATTTGATGTCTATCACCAGTTTATAATCACTCTCTTGAGCCTTTCAGAGAGAAGCTTAATCAGACTTATAGGTCTGAAATCTCAAACTTTTTTCTTGGGAATCAGGGCAACATAAGTTGCATTGAAACTCTTTTCAAAATACTCTCTTGTGAAAGTTTCTAATAGTGTCCATCACATCCTTTTTCACAAGATAAGAGTGGCGGAAATGAGGATGTTGAGGCGGTTATGTGGGCATACTAGGAGAGATAAGACTAGGAATGAATATATCCAGGACAAAGTGGGAGTGGCCTCTGTGGTGGACAAGATGGGAAAGAAGACTGAGATGGTTCGGAAATGTGAAGGGGAGGTATGCAAAGGCCCAAGTAAGGAGGTCCGAGAGGTGGCAATGGTGGGTTTAAGAAGACGTAGAGCCAGGTCGAAGAAGTATGGGAAGAAGTGATTAGACATGAATGACTCATCTTTAGCTTACCGAGGACTTGACCTTAGATAGAAAGTTGTACAAATCGCAGATTAGGGTAGAGGGTGAGTAGTGGAGTGATCTCGGTTTCCTACGAGGTAGGCTTAGTGGTAATTTTGTAGTTCCTTGTCCTACGTTCACTGTTACTACCTCTTATTTCTTGTGATTCAATTATTGCACTATTTCACTACTGATACTGTTCATTTTCATTGAATGTAATACAATTCTTTCTCTATTATTTATTACGCCTTCTTTAATTCTATATGTTCTTTTCCTTAATGCTCTGATATGCGATACTTGAGCTGAGAGTCTTTAGAAAACTACCTCTCTACCTCCATGAGTATGGAGGTAGAGATAAAGTCTACGTACACCCTACCCTACCCTCCTGAGACTCCCGCTGTGCGATTTCCCGGTGCTTGTTGTTGGTTGGTTGGTTGGTTTGCTAAGAAACAAGATTTCACTAGCGTGCGAAGGTGGGGATGTTGCGTCGGATGTCAAAAAGAGATGGCGAGAAGAGATATGGAGAAAAGAACAAGGGGGAGAGGGGAAGAAAAAGATGAGCATATACTTATTGAAGTGGGATGGAAGAAACAAGAAAAAAGTGAGGAAAAGTGGAAATTCACGAGAAAGAAACACAAAAGCAAATTAGAACTCGGGTTAGAGAAGGAACTGAAGGAGAGAGTACGCAAAGTCTAATAAGAAAAAGAAGGGAAAACTAATGAAGTGGCTGACTACTCCTAAACGGTGAGCATTGACAAGAAGAGAATAGGAGAAGCTAGCATTTCCAACAATTCTATGAGTTGAAGTTGATCTTAGTTAAAAACTCACGGAAGGGATCAGTTGCTACCTTTTAAATGTTTAGGTGGCTACATGTCATGGAAGATGTTTTATAGGGTATGTTGCCAAATTTGAAATAGTTATAGAGGCTCTGCAGCACTTTAATGTCCCAATTTTTTTTAAATGATGCCAAGCACGTGTTCATTAGTTAGCATGGAGCTTCAGACTAGAATAAAGGCATAGATAGGACTCATTCAATGAGATCCCTAATATAAATCACACCAATGAAAAGTTGTAGAAGGAGAAGCCATAACAGCAAAGACCAATCCATCTCAATCTACACTACAGAAAGCATCGCCTCGTCTGCCCTCAAGACACTAAAACACTTCCTCTTAAGCTAACCTCTTGTGCGTCACATCATAACACACACTTGCTTCCCTTCAAATTAAATACAACTGTTTGGCTAGAACTTTTACGATGTGCTGAACAAGAGCACTATACAAAGTGGAGCAAACAGGCCAGCTGACTGATTTAGTCTTTAAACATTAACTATAAGGTTTTGTCTGATAAAAGTGATCCTATATTCATATGCAGAACTGAGAACTTCAAAATAATGTCCCTCAAACTTCCTTCGACTCTTCTTTGGGGATCAGAAGAAATAAACTAAAAATTCAACGTGGAGCTTTCTTGTTCTCCTTAAAAGTATAGTGCTCGCCCCCCACCCTACTCTAAAGTTCCTCCTTTTTTATCCCCTTTTACTAATTCCCAAACAACAAAGGCTAATTCATCTCACATTTCTTACGGAAAGAAATGCATCAAGATTCAATCAGAGATCCGCAGCTCAAAAACAAGTAAAGCATGCATTCCTGTATTGAACCCAAACTTCTCTAGTTGTTTCCCTGATGCATCAAACATTTGGAAAGCTACCACTGTTTAAATTGCATTATCCTTGATATAACTAGGGAATATGTTATACTTCAACAGTATAATATATTTCAGAAAGAAAAACAGCTCTTTGTTAATTGAATGCATTAGTAAACTGAACTAGACAAGCACATTGACAAAGGCTTAGATAATATGTCACATTTTACCTGCTCAGAAGAAAGCTCACGCTCACCATGGAACATCACAACTCTACAGCACTCTCCAAAACCAAGATCATAAACTCTAACCATTGAATCAAATACCACCAACCCAACTAATGCAGTTTCAGGCAATTGAGCAATCACATGAAGAAGCTCATTTTTCACCACCCCAAGCTCCTCATCCGATGTACAAGCATCCACAACAAACACAAACGCTGGGCCAATCCCATATCCCGCCCAATCCAAGCTCGAGGAAGTACTCGAAAACGAAGGCATTTTCGATGACAGTGACATATTTCCAAAATTAGAGCTCGAATTCGGATTTTGAGCTAAACCCCTTTTCCCCAAATGATACTCAACGGTACTGTACGTCGGGAAAAGCTCAGCAGGTATATTGTTTTCGTTGATTCCAAGATACGATTTTGGAAACGGGTTTTTCCGGTAACAAAACGGGCAAACCCAAATTCTCGATTGGTAATCAACACGAGCATATGGGTTTAAAACGGCGCCGCATTGGGTGCATATAAGAGGATCATAAGGAAGTACAGGGAGCTCGTTGAAATGCATCAATGGTGTACACATAATAGATAGTGGGATTATCAGACCTGAAGCTTCGGATTTTGATACTGGCCATGAATTCCATGACCACCGGAGACCTTCAATTGCCTCCAGTTCCACGAAATCCATGGAAAATTTTAGTATTAGGTATACGGATTAGTGAAATCTGAAGGCAAAAAATTGGATTATTAATTTACATAATCATGAAAAAAAAGTAAAGGATTTTGAGTTTTTTTGGGAAAATATTGGATTTGACTTTAGCGTAGGGGCTAAGTTTCAGAAAGATTCCGGCGATCGGCCGGCCAACGGAGTAAGAAAGCGGTGGGCCGCCGATTGGAGGAATGAAAATTTAATGGGGAAGATTCGATTCTTTGATCGTGAAATTGTGTGATCACGTGATAAGTCATGTGACAATGTTTGAGTGTAGATCTTAGGTGGCTTCTTGGTGGGGGTTTAGGGAGGGTTTCACTCTATATCTGATATTCAAATATTAGAAATTCTTTTCATACATAAAATTCGAATTTGAAATATCTTGATTAAGAGTGAATCGATCATACATGTATGTCATAAATCTTGAGGCTTTTGTTCGTAAATTAAGTAGTTATCAAGAAAATATGTACTTTGTTCGAATTCTTGTTATATTGATATTTTTTATTAATTGGTTTGTGTTTGATATGTTTGAAACAAAAAAAAATGTGTTAAGCTTCTGATTTCTTAAGAGTAATTGAACTTCTTGAAAATAACATCTCGTAAGTATCCTTTAAAAAAATGTAAAAATAAATATCAAAAGAAACATTTTGTGTTGTAGACTTATAGTGTATATTGGTGAAATCCGATCAAGAAAGTTTCACTTTAAAATAAGTAAATGATTCGTAAATTTCATTTAGTTGACAAAGACTTGTGGTGGACTAGCTTTCAAGAAAAATCTGCTTGAACATGGTTACAACTACACCCAACACATAATCAATTAGAGTGTTTCCTTGAACACGATTCAAAATGATTGAGCAATGCAAGTCAATGATAGCATCAAAACTCTAAAGATTCAAGTAATCACATTCCATTCTATCAATAGTCTATGATCTCCTCAGCAACAATAGCTATCGTGCATAGGGTATGTAAGTTAGTTAGTGAGGTAATTCCTATCTATATTTATTTCAAGATCCCTTAATGGTGTGACATCTATTTTTTCACCTAGATACAATATTGTTTTGTACTATTTTCACCAAGGAAATGGTTATTGAAATTTTTATCAAGCAAATGATTTTGAGTCAAATTATGCGAGTTAAATTGAATTTGAATGAATTAAAAAGAATTGAGTTAATAATTGGTCAAGTTATATTAAACTCTCTAAAGGTTACATAAGTCGAGATACTAGGCCCCAAAACATGCTAAATAACTCTGCTCAAAACTTACCAATTTTAATTTATTTATTTCTTTCTTATAATTTGATTAATTATCAAACTAAACTAATATTATTTGTTTTATTGAGGTTAAGACGTTAAATTCTGAACGCACAAGTTAATATTAAAATGTGCATTGAGATTTAGATGTCTGAATTTGAATACACATCTGATTATTAAAATGTTGCATTAAAATCTGAGTACTAAATAGTTAAGATTGTTTGTTTTCTCAACATTTGAATATATAAAATTTTATCTTTGTATAATGTTCAAATAAAATACTAAATTGATCTAATATCATATCAATAAAAAAAAAAAAAAAATTATATGGCAGTTGGTGATGGTGATGACTAACCATAGTGATTGTGTGTGTCTATTTAATTAAGATGGTATTGACTAACGATGATGGTTGTAAGTAGTATCTTATGGTATAGTGGTTGACAATGATCAATTGTGGTCTTTGGTGGTGGCGGTGGCAAAAATTTACATGGCGATTAGTGACGGTGATTACTAACAATAGTGATTGTGTTTGTCGATTTAAGATGGTATTGACTAATGATGGTGGTTGTGAGTAGTATCTTATGATATAGTGGTTGGCAATAGTGATCAACTGTGGTTCTTGGTGGTGACGGGTGATAATTAGTAGTGAAATGATACTAATAGCTAATGGTAGTGGTGAATGATGACGACGATTAGTGATATATAATGTTGATTAATGATGGTAATTATCGATAGTAACTAATAGATGTATTAATGATTGGCGATGATAATTACAAATTATGGCTAATAATAATGATAACAATATATATATATATATATATACACACCAATCCGTCCAAGATCTCTGAAGCTCTGTAGTTGACCGTTTTTCTGTTTCCTCAAACATGCATATTCATCTCAGTAATATAAAGTTTTAGAGGTACAATGAATCTAGAAAAGAGACATATGACAATGACAACTCCAAACATGATGTCATAATCCTCTTGGTCAAGTAGATTACAAAAGCAACATATTTTACTATAACCTGCATAATGCGAAGACTTTGTGATGGACTAGCTTTCGAGAGAAATCTGCTTGACCAATATAGTTCCAACTACACCCAACACATTATCAATCAGAGTGTTGCCTTGAACATGATTCAAAATGATTGAACAATGCAAGTCGATGATAGCATCAAAACTCTAAGATTCAAGTAATCACATTCCATTCTATCAAGAGTCTATGATCTCCTCATCAACAATAGCTATCGTGCATAGGGTATGTAAGTTAGTCAGGTAATTCCTATCTATATTTATTTCAAGATCCCCTAATGGTATGACATTTAGTTTTTCACCTAGATACAATATTATTTTTTACTATTTTCAGCAAGTAAAGGATTATTAAAAATTTTATCAAGCAAATAATTTTGAGTCAAATTATATGAGTTAAATTGAATTTGAATGAATTAAAAAGAATTGAGTTAACAATTGGTCAAGTTATATTAACCTCTCTAAAGGTTACATAAGTCGAGATACTAGGCCCCAGAAAAATGCTAAATAATGGATTGTTACCCACTCTGCTCAACACTTGCCAATTTTAATTTCTTTATTTCTTTCTTATAATTAATATTATTTATTTTTCCTAAGGTTAAGACATCAAAGTCTGAATGCACGAGTTAATATTAAGATATGTATTGAGATTTAGATGTCTGAATCTAAATACACATCTGACTATTAAGACGTTGTATTAAAATTTGAGTACTAAATAGTTAAGACTGTTTGTTTTCTCAACATTTGAATATATAAAATTTTATCTTTGTATAATGTTCGACTAAAATACTAAATTGATCTAATATCATATCAATAAAAATTTTAAAAAAATTATATGGCAGTTGTTGATGGTGATGACTAACAATAGTGATTGTGTGTGTCGATTTAAGATGGTATTGACTAATGATGGTGGTTGTGAGTAGTATCTTATGGTAAAGTGGTTGACAATGATCAATTGTGGTTTATGGTGGTGGCGGTGGCAAAAATTTACATGGCGGTTGGTGGTGGTGATTACTAACAATAGTGATTGTGCGTGTCGATTTAAGATGGTATTGACTAATGGTGGTGGTTATGAGTAGTATCTTATGATATAGTGGTTGGCACTAGTGATCAACAGTGGTTCTTGGTGATGGCGGCTGATATTTAGTAGTGAAATGATGCTAATAGCTAATGGCGATGGTGAATGATGATAATGGTTAGCAATATATAATGTTGATTAATGATGGTAATTATTGATAGTAACTAGTAGATGTAATAATGATTGGTGGTAATAATTACAAATGATGACTAATAATAATGATAATTGATTTTGGTAATTGACGATAACAATAGTTGTGATTGGACTGAAGATGATGGTTGTGAATGATAATTAAAAAAATATTTTCACAAAAGTTTTTCTATTTTGACAGAAGTACCTTAGGGAACACACATTATTGGTCCAGCCAAGTACACTCACTCATGGTGTACTCATGGTGTTAGGGGCATAGACGTGGCCTCACCAACAACTAGGAAACAATATATATACACTAATGAGAGTATTTTGGCTTCAAATTTAACCAAGTCTAGTATATATATTTTTTCGCGGAACATAAATTTAATTATGAAAATTTACAAAAAATTTAATAAATATCAGATATAAACTTATAGTAAGTTTTAAAAGTATGACGAATTCGATTGTAAAAGCTTTTAAATGAAAGGCCTAAATTTAATAATTGAAATGGTGAAGGCCTTTATGATGTGCACAGAAGATATTGAAGTGGGGTTTGGGCCTACATGTAGTCTTAACAGCAGACTGAGAGTCCAATTTAAACACCCTCTCGTGTGCATCGAAATACGCGTGGGGAAGAGTGAGTTGCGTTCATCAGTTCTTCTTCGGTCTACCATTTTTTCTCCTCCTCAAGTCCATGGCAGAAACATTTGAGGATTTATCAAAAATAACTTATATCTTCATAAAGTAGAAGTAAGATTGCATACACTTCACCTTCACCAGACTCCATTTGTCGAATTACATTGGATATATTGTTGTTGTTATTGTTGTCCATGGACGGATCTCAAGAGTCGGTTCCGAGTTCATAAATGTATATAAAATTTGAGGTGTAGGTTGTTTTGAGTTGTTCGACATAGGTTATGCCTCACTCTTCAAACCTTATTTTTTATAGTGACAAATTTTTGTACTCCCTTTGTCCCAATTTAGGTGGTACTTTTCATTTTTCGAGAGTCAAACAGCTTAAGTTTGACCTACAATTTACCCATGAAATCTTCAAATTTTTTGAAATGAACTTTATATATTTATAAACTACGTAAAAAGTATTATAAGTCATGATAATCGACAATTCAAAATATTTAAAAGGCGTATGAAAAAATTACGGTCAAAGATAAACTTGTTTGAATCTCGAAATCCAAAAAGTGCTACATAAATTGAGGCAGAGGAAGTATATTTTATTGGACTATTGAGCTCGAACAATACACACACATATATATATAGATCAAACTCATTCTGAATCCTCTTATTATGTTAGGTTTTCGATTCGTCTATTTTAGAGATGAACTCATCGAACTTAAATTCTAGATCCGCCTATGGATGGAAGTGATCTAATTTCCACCCTCTTAAAATTGAATGCATTTGTTAGATGTCATAGGCAGGCAGGTTTGTTGGGGTAATTAATTATGAGGAGAGAATGAAAGGAAATGAAAACACAGCCTAAATACAGCAAAACTGATTTTGTTTTCTTTGAAAACAATATGCTGCCATGAAGCTTCTAATTGACAAAATCCAAGAATTGTCTTGTCATTGTTGGTTGTATACATTCTTTCAACTACATGGACAAGTTGATCTGCGATTTGATTGTTCAGAATATGTTAGTTGTTTTTACAATAATAGTGTTCCTCTTTTTAATGTGCTTTACGCAGGTGTAAATCTGAATTAATCGGGATGCTAAAACAATAGTAACAAATATGAAAAAAGAAAATTAAAAAGAAGTACAATCTGTACTCATGAAATGTAGCATCTGATTCCCTTCTTTCATTTCTCTCTAACTTTTTCATTCAGTATTCACAAATCATTTCTTCTACTAATAATTAATATAGGTACGTACCGAAGCATTTCATACCTTGAAATTCTATATTTCAGAGTGCTCAAACTCGAGACTTCTAATTAAGAATGAAAATTTCAACTATCCTACCATATACTCTATTGTTTCCTTTTCACCAACTACATAGTTGGTCCCTTACAGTTTCACCACTTCTCATTTTGACATAACAATTGACCTAAATTTATTACACACAACAACTTCAGTCAATGCATGCCTATTAAACAGAATAGGCCAACATGTCTCTTTTAGACGTGTGAATTGATCCGATATATAGAAGGCATATCTTAGGCATACGTTAAATGTCTAATAGGTAGCAGGTTAAGTTGAAGTGTCTAAACGAAAAGTGGTAAACAAATATATTGACAATCCCTTTAAGTTGTATGACTTTTCAGTCCAACGCTTTAACTGACCATTATATATCAGACACTTCGAGTTCAGTCAGTCAATGTATACCAATTAAACACAATATATAAACCGACATGGACAAAGAACATATATCTCACCAAGTCTAAAGCACGTGAAATTGATCCGATGGGTAAGAGTCATATCTTAGATATATGTTAAATGTCTAACAGGTAACAGGTCCAGTTGAAGTGTCTAAATGAAAGAAAAAAAAAAAAAAAAGGTCTTCTAGAGATTTAGTCCATATATGTGGGTGAGCTTGTCCCTCTCTTGTCCCCTACATGTTCAAAGTTGCTACTCTTCCAGCCAACAGCCTTAGCTTGTCTTTGTCCCAAATTATGTACTTTTGGAACATTTCTTTAATGATTCGCCAACTCTTCCCCCTTTTCCCATTATATAACAACAACCCACAAACTATTAGCTAACTCATATTTTCTTGAACACAAATACAAGGTCAAAAGCAATCTCTTCACATCAATCTTGAAGAAGAAAACCAAGAAAGACCTAGAATTTTGAGTTTATTGTTTGAGGTATAGTTGTGCAGAAGTTTTTATTACCAGGATGGAGAAAATTTTGAATCTTAAAGCAACAGAACTTAGATTGGGTTTGCCAGGGACAGAGGAAGAAGTTGATCACCAACAAATTGTGCCCAATTCCAAGAATAACAAAAGGTCTTTGTCTGAATATGAAGATGAATCAAGTTCAGATTATGAAGCCACAACACCCCCTGTTGTCAAGTAAGTTTCATACTCCATCTGTTCCAATCTATCTGACATAGTTTAACTCGGTTAAGCGATAAATGAATAATTTTTAACTAAGGGTGGAAAGGAAATTTTAAGTTAAATTGCTAACACAAACAAGAAGTAATTATGAAATTCGCCACTGCACGTGTATTGACCATCCAAAATGCACTATTTTTGAAAGATCTGACATGGCTGTGGCATACTTTTGGAGGATCTGAGCAAGATAGGCTATGGTAAAATGGAAAGTTCTATTAAATTTATTCCCAAATTTAGAAAACTATTATTCTTGTAAATCAACTAAAAAGAAACGATGCCACACATAAATAAAAAGAGGGGTTACTTTCTTTCAAAGTCTTTTTTTCAAGTCTTGAATGAGTAGGGGCAAAGCTAGAGAGGAAGCAGAACTAATACCTTTGGTCAAAATCCTGTATTTTTCTTAAGAGATCCACTTAATATATATAAACAACGTATCCAGAATCCAATAACCTGTCCTTCTATTTATTAAAATTTAGAACTCATTAACTCAAAATTCTGGCTCCGCCTACTAAATTGCAGGGCACAAATAGTGGGGTGGCCACCAGTGAGATCTTACCGGAAGAACACCTTACAAATTACTACAAAGAAAACAGAAGCTCATCAAGATCAGTGTGGAATCTATGTCAAAGTTAGCATGGATGGAGCCCCTTTTCTTAGAAAAATTGATCTTAAAATGTACAAGTCTTACACTGAACTCCTTAAAGCAATGGAGAAAATGTTCAAGCTCAACATAGGTGAATATTCAGAGAGGGAAGGCTATAAAGGGTCAGAATTTGCACCTGCTTATGAAGATAAAGAAGGTGATTTGATGCTTGTTGGAGATGTTCCTTGGGAGTAAGTTCTTGAACCTTCACTCACCCCACCCCGAACTATTACCATTAAAAATAGCTGCACAATCAGGTCATTTATAAGGTAGTTGTAAACAAATACATATGATTGATAAATCTGATAAAAATAACAATTAATTTGCTAATATAGGTTAAACTGCATTGGTCAAGAGTTAGTTCTTGAACCTTGACCACCACCCACCACCACTCCACTTCTTGTTAAAAGAATTGTTACACAATCATAAGCAAATTTTTGGAAGATAAGATTATTGAAAATGTATTTTTTTTTAAAAGGCTAAGCTGCATTAGTCAGGAGTAAGTAGTTAAACACTTATGGTAAATATGTATAATTGGTAATCTGATAAATATGGTAAATAATTAACATGTATAATAAGTTAAAATACATAGATCGAGTAAAAAATCTTTACACTGTCAATGTATATAACTTAATTTTATATAAGTTACATGTCTAAGCATGAATTTTAATGAGATTATTTTCATGGATATTGCAGAATGTTCATGTCATCATGCAAGAGGCTGAGGATAATGAAAGGATCAGAAGCAAGAGGCTTGGGATCATGTGAACTATGATATATATAAATATACCACACGCATTTTTGAGGCTTTTATGAAGATTTCTCTGTTTAGAAGAATCTTGAAATTGATTTATTTATTTATTTTGAAACACTGTAATCAAACAGAAAAAAGACTTAGTAATTGCAGTTACTTTTTGGTTTTGGTCTTGTTGTAACATCATATATATAGCAGGGGATAAACCATGGTGGTTTAGAAATCCTGCATATTTTTTTGAGACTGGGATAATCTCCCCTTCAAACATACAAAGTAACTGTACTTTTTTTTTTTGGCTGTGAAACCAATTGTAGAAAAACACATAGTATTTTTGCTTTTCAATTCTTGATATGAAAAGTATGTTTTGTTCTCCAATCTCCATTTTTAATTACACTACACTTTACAAAGTGCCAGTTGATCACTTTTATAATTTTTTTTTTTGAACAGGTAACATTTTTGTATATTAATAACAAACTACACGAAGGGTGTGTAGTCCCCCATATTTACATCCAGATGAGCAAAAAAACAAAAAGAAAAAAGAAGAAGAAGCTCCTAATCCTTAATCTTCTCATAAGGAATCTAGTACATCATATTCTAAATCCTCCATTAAGCTATGTTTACACCAAAAAAAGAAACGCCCTAAACATTTCATCTTTAGTTTCTGTATACTAATGACTTTGTCTTCAAACAAACTTGGTTTCTTTCTCCCCACACAGCCCACCGAATGCAAGCTGGGACAATTTTCTTTTATAATACATCGCTAGCTATCCACTTTAAAAAAGATACAAGGAGTCACAACCAACCCACAAGAAAAAAGGGGAAACAAGCAGCTAATAACAGAGAGTTTGAAAAAAAAATACACTCCTCCCTACAATGATACAAATGGATTGGTTGCTTTCTTAAGTGTTGCCTTTGTTCAAGGTGTGACTAAACTCAAGAAAGTTGATAAAGGGGCCAATGGTTGAGCTAAAAGCAAAAATTGTGTCATCTGAGTTTAATTGCATTACCAAGGATTTCAGAGGGTGATTCAAGAGAAAATAGGTAAGGATATATAGACGGATGGGACTAAAAGAAATTAGGAGTTCTTGATTGCACCTGCAATAACTTAGAAGTCTATGATGGGGCAGTTGGTTCTGGCTTGACCATTGATTGGTCGTCAGTTTGCTGAGTAGGATAGATAAGTGCAGCAAGTGAAACAGGCATGATGCAGAGTGATTTGGATTGAAGGTACTGCATGGCTGTTCCAACATCCTCCCCCATGAGCTTTGCTACCTCTTGCTCTGTTTCAGAATCGGACCACTTCTCCCAGACGTGCTGGTTGGATCGGCTTTCACAGCTGTCTCCCTAAAATAATGACGAAACAATGAAGTCTTGGAGAAAATTTAGCAATCTTACAGTTGAGTAATCAGAAACTATAGAGGTATTTTCGAAGATGTTCAGTTAGTTAGAAGCAGAAAAGAGTGATTGTGTTCATTACCTCAACAGACTGCAATGGAATATCAGCAACAAGTTGTGCTACCGCGCTAGTTCCTCCCAGCCTACTCATGCTCAGTACCTTTAGGCATATTTAAGGCAAATCATTTATTCGATCTACATAATTAAGAGAACTAATAAGGGGTGGTTTATTCATGTATTTAATTTGTCCAACCTTTACTACAGCCAGAACTCCCTTAAAAGATTGCAATGATGACCAAAACAAAGTACAACGGTAAAAGATTAAGAGCTTTAAACATGACTACCATGATGATCATTGATATTCAATTAAAGATTTCAGCCAGTAAATTCATTACATAATGTTTCGATTAGACAAGACTTTAAGAGCCACCATCCATCCTCGGCGAGGTTATGTATTTAATGGGAAGGAATTGAGGAAGAAGAATTTCAATAGGGAGCTTGTAATTTCGCTTAGGGCTGTAAATTTTGAAGGTGGCCAGCATGTCCTTAATGCTGAAGAATACAACTTTACCAATGTTAAAAAAAAAACAAGTTGAACCAGCGTTGAATGAGATTCTTTCTTTTTTTTATATTGTGAAAATTGAAACACTCTTAGAATGGTTAATGCAAGGATAACCTGCAGTTTGAATTATCAAGCAAAAATTGACTCAGGGGAAGTTTGGTACGGGGATAAGGGATAATAATCTTGGGATAAAATACAGGATTACTGCATTTGGTTAGAGGTATTAATTCCATTTGAAATAAAATGATAGGATTAGTTATCCCATATAAATGGTGGGATAACTAATCCCATGGGATATCCCAATCCAAGGGATAACTTTGTCTATCCCATCCCCCATACCAAACGACCCCTAAGAGTATTATTGCTCATTAGCAAACTACAAGGTGCATTAAACTTGCAAGGAAGCAAATAAATTAATGGAAACACAGTGCGTAATCCTTTGCAGTGTACGGTTAAGGTGATGTTACGTCAATAACCTTCAATGCGTCCACTTCATCTCAACTCACAGAATGAAGCTAGTTGAGGTTGGCAAAGATATACTCAAACAAAGAACTATTAAATACCACCATGAAAATTCACAAACAGATTGTGAACTTCTCAGAATGGCTTAGACTAGCTTATATTTTCGTGGAGGCGGTGGCTTAACATGTTCCCCATTTCAAAAGACCGGTTCCATTATCGAAAACGAGAATGAAATCATATGGCGGAATAAAAACAAGAAGAACCAGTGCCGTTGTAGATAACTCAAAATTGCAAGAACTTTAGTGATGTTTGTCATGGAATATAATGGCTAGACGATAGAGTCATCAGCTAAGCTAGTAGTTGGCTTGAAAATTAGTTGACCGTCAAATTACCGTACTTTTTTTAAAACAAAAACTTTTTTCCTGATAATGATCGACAAATTACCTTAACTTGAAGCCTTAAGAACTTCACATAGTCCAGAATCTCATCAACCATTGCTGCTCTGTCGGTCTGGCAAGACAGAAAAAAAATATCAATACCACAAGCTACGACATCTTTTGAATTGCATCTATAACTGAATAATACCAACTTGTATCTTTAAAAATAAAACTGAAGTGAGCCAATTCTTAGAAAGTACAAAATTACAATGAAGTATAACTTGTTTGAAAATTGCAACTAATTTTCATATTTAGTAACTTGAATACATTAAGCAACAGTCAAACTTGTTATAACAAAAGAATACTATTTTTCCCAATTTTAGGTAATGATATTTTAATATCATGATAAACGATGGGTCAGCACAAAAGTTAATATATCCATTATTTGGAATATATATCTTTAAGATTGAATGAGCCTGAATTGATATCTGTAGCAACAAGAAAACGAATGCTCATCAATGGAATTTGTGGCAACAAGAGAATAGAGCACACCTTATTACAGCTGGGGACAAGTTCTTGCAAAGACTTTATTCGTTCTGATATCCTTTCTCTCCTTAACTGTAAAGAGATGGATACATTATTCAGACACTTGTTTCTAGAGCATTATCCACAGGCCCCCACATTTTACAACAAAATTAATTTAATTTTTTTGAGAATTAACATAGCTTAATGTTCTCCTGACAAACATCTAAATATATTAGTCATATTACCCGCTCAGCAATACTATGTGGATCAGTGGCCTGTCCTCTTCGTGCCCGAACCCTAGGACGAATTGCAGGTTGGTGTGGTATTGTTACTGTTTTGCTTGATGTTGGGTGGCCTTGAAAAGGCTGCAAGAACCAAAGAGAAGTTAAGAGATCTATTAGTAAATAATGGATATAAATCATAAACTGACAAAGATGCCACATTTATAAAAAAAAATATCAATATAAGACTCGTCAAGCCTGTCGCATGCAACTAAACTGGAATTAGGAAGTGAGGGGTAAGTGAAATACATAAAAATTAATGCAAAAAGAATCACGGTTTGAAAACTGGGTGGACACATGTTAGCCCATATTCCAAATGGGTGGTTTAAATATGGTTTAACATCAATGGTTTGGGCAGGTCAAAACAATTTTGAGTTGAAATTGCCACCACTACTAAAGATTTTAGAAACAAGCTATCACAGAAAGAAGCAACAAAAGAATATGATAAAGCCTTTCACTGTCTCCCCTTCCTTATGATCCATAGCCAAGATGTAGATGTCCAGCTAATGTGAAGTACACAAATAAAATAGACATCTTCTTGGGGAACAAAAGGTGCAATTTTTACACCTTTACTAGGAACATTAAATATCTGAAGCTAAGAGGTCAAAAAAGATTCAGTAGCCTGTCCGTTTTATATTGGGAGTTGATGCTTTTTCCTTATAACTGTGGTGTCCAGGTTAGCTTGCGAGCACGTCGACTAATTCCACAGGATACCTACTACTACCCCCACCAACAATAGGTACCAGGTAACTCTGTTCACCAAGGCTAGAACATATGAGAATAGATCACTATTGTTTTTATCTCTGTTGAATTTGCCCTGTTGGATTTGCACCTGAGACCTCATGGTGCCCAACCCACTTCATTGACCCCTAGATCACGCCCTTGAATCTATTGGGAGTTGATGCTTCTTGAAGACGATTTCTATTATCTCTGTTATGTAGAGATAGTAGTGATGATTTCCATATTTGCCTAGTTATTACATTCTTCAACTCACTCTGGTCCCTTCATCGTCACCAAACTAAAACTCTAGGAACAATAGGAATCTTACTACAAGGACCCATATCAAATCACCGGCAAAACCAGGTCTCCAACAAGTATACTAGTGATTAAATTCTCAATAGCTACTTTACGTAAAGTGATTAAATTGATTTATTTAAGTTTGCTGATATTATATGGAAATACTAGTCTAAAAGAATAAAAATGTAATGACTATGAAACAATAGCGTAGTGAAATAACAGAAATATGTAACCTGGACTTGGTGAACTTGAGGAACACTTTGGCAAACAGCGTGAGATTGCAAATGTTCTAGACCTGAATATAAATTCCCCATGTGCATAGCTTCTCTTTCCTGCAAAAGAACATGAATAACAAATAAAAAAAGGGTACTATCCCCCGAGCTTACTCCTTTTGAAATGCATATCCAGTTCCTTCCCCACACCAGCTAAACTCTAAATACACTGATTGTTTTGATAAAGTATGCAAGTATCATCAAGAAGGTACTGCAAAACAGAAGTAAACAAAAAAACTCTAAAATACTATGAATTGAGTTCAAAATTTTCACAATAGAAAAACTTCCATTGTCCCAATTTGTTTGGCCCACTGTCCTTTTTTATCTTTCAAAAGAAGAAAAAAAGACACATCTTCACATTCATGAACTCCAACATCAATATTTTTATTTGTCATAATACATAGACAGACCCTCAAACTTGATTATGAACTCCCAGAGGAACAAGTAAAAAGGTACATACTTTTCCGTATAGTGTCAGACAAATTGGAATTGAGGAAGTAGTACGCTTACAGTCTTCACTTGAAAACCTCCAATGTTGTTCGCATCAGCAAAGCCATTGTCCAAGCTTAACCCCAAAGGGAACAGCCGCTGCTGCTGGAGCTGAGAGATACCAGATGCTGAATTCTCCGATGAGGCACCGGCGCTTATATCAGTTACCGGTAGGCTAGCATAAGAGGGAATCGCCAGAATTTGCTCGAGAAAATCATCGGCAGCATATATCTCCGGTGGGTTGTTCGCCATACCGGAGTTTGCCGTAGTTTGGGTTTATTGAGCTTTAAGAGGAACGGAAAAAATGGGAATTTTCCCCCAAAATGTGCACTTTTGAACTTTTGGTAATTATAAAAAGGGTTACTCAAAGTTCTTAATTTTAACCCAAAAAAAATTGATTAAACACCTTAATTTTCTAAAATAAATACTCTCTTCGATCCATATTAGTGGATTATTATACTAAAAATAATTGTTTCATACCTCACTTAATCAAGAAAACCTTAATTAAATTTCTTTATATTGCCTTTGTAATTAATTCTTTTTAAAAGTGTTCATATTTATTTATATAATTACCACAGTAAATTAATAAAATTATCTTCTTATATATCATTTCTTAAGCATGTAAAATAAAAAGTGATCAAGTAATATGAAACAGATGGATAGTTATTTTTTGCTTTTTAAAAACTTAATCAAATTAGCTATAAGTCGCAATCAATAAATGTATTATAAGTTCAAAGAATTTTTTTTTCAAAAGAATCACGCTTTTTATAAATCAGACTCAATAATTACAATTAATAAATCATTATCAATGAATAATAAGATAGACTCGAAACTATTTATAAAACAAATCTACAAATGCAAATAAACATTGTGGGTGAGTCCACAAATGTGATTTCTAAGTAGAAAGCTAAAAATGAGATTAATAAGTTGGACTTGATCATAACTATTTATAAGTTGAGGTTGATAAAAAAATATAAAATATACTTAATTATGATTTATCTGATAATTAAATACTTAAATTTGAAATATATAAATATTTTACTTTGTGAGGTAGATATTCCAATTTATAAAATAGTGTTCAAAATTTATTTCATGTTAATAATAAATGCGGATAAGATTTAATGAAAATGAATTGAAGTGTTTAGTTTTTGATTGAGACAAGACGAATTAAGTGATGTTTGGGCCAATATGAAAAACTTTAAACTAAAAAAAAGGAGCCAATCCGATTAAAAAGCAAAATATTGTGGACTATGACTAATATACTTTCTTCCTTAGCAGCAATACGCACTCACTCCTTCGTCTCAGTTCTACTGCACTCTCATCGTTTTCCCCCATTTTCGTCTGAAACTCGACTTCTCAAGCAGCACAAGCCTATTTCCTGCAGACCCTTTTGGCTCAGCAAGTAAATTTTATTTCTATCTATCTTGATTTTGCTAATATTTGCTCAAATCTTCGTATAGTTGTACTGATTCTGTCTTGATTACATTCAGTGATTTCAGATTGCATTTAGCAAGTTTTCATTTTGTAGAACCATCTGATTCTTTATTTGAGGGTGTGAGGTCTTTTTCTTGTTGATTTTCTACCATTTCCTCAGCTTATCTTGGATTTTTGTGTATTTTGTGTCATATGATGCAAAGGTTGACTTGTACTCGGATAAGTGTTGAAAAAGAAAGGAGAAAATGTAGGTTCTCTTTTTTGTCTATCTTGATTATGCTAATATTTGCTCTAATCTTTGTATAATACTGATTATGTCTTGATTACATTCAGAATTTCAGATACCATTTAGCAAGTTTTCGTTTTGCGTACTATCTGATTCTTTCTTTGAGGGAGGGGTTGGGGGGGAGGGAGATTACTGAATCGAAACTTGGATCAAATGTTGATTCTTGTGAATGATTCTGAAAAGATCATATTTTTACTTGAATCAAGTTGTACATTACCAGGAAAAAGATCCCTTTTTTTCATAAAAAGAAAGAAAACAAAAAGAGGAAGTTCCATTTAGCCAATGAGTAGTAGAAAAATCAAAATGATGTAGTATTTAGTTATTCGTTGTTTGAGTTTCTTTCACTACCGGTCTCAAAACTTTCATTAATGAAGTACAAACACTTGTTTGTTTGTTTCTTTGTCACTTACCTCCATTTTGTCATTACATTCTGTAAGCACTCAAGACGGAAAAAAATGTGTCCATCACTATTAGACTCCCTTTTCCTGTATATATCAGAGCTGGGGAGGGATAGGGGGTCTATAGTTTCCTAATATTGTTTTTTTTATTGGAAACTAACATTTCCTTGATCCTTGTGAACTTCTCTATATTAATTGGTCTTCTTTTTTGTGTTTGATTACTAGACAAAGTTTCTCAGTTTTCTCCAAAATGGATAGTGTGGGAGCCAGCTCTCCTAAAGAATTTCCTTTGGGTTTGGATGCAAGTTTAGAGGAAGAATACTCTTCTCAATCTAGTTTGCTCCAAGATTTCACTAGTATCCCCACCATTGACAAGGCATGGACTTTCACATCTGACGGTGGTATGATTTCTTTACTTCCTTATTCTCTCTTTTTTGGTAGATAAACTATAGTTAATCTTACCTGGAGAATAAAGAATTGCGTAGTACTAATTAAATTCTTGCCTTCCCGCTTAATATATTATGCTTATTCTTTAACTGCTGCTAGTTTGTAACCCTTTTTTCTACCTTTCAAGGTTCCCAGGGTATGTTCTCGATGAGCCAACCAAATCTCCTAGCCAACAAGAAGAGGAGATACATATTACCTTGTCATATTTCAAAAGAAAGCACAAATGCTGTAAGCTTTCAATGGGCTGCATTCCCTATTGAGATGTCCAATGTGTCTATGATGATTCCATCACCTTCAGGTTCAAAGCTTCTTGTAGTTAGAAATCCTGAAAATGACTCTCCGACCAAGTTTGAAATTTGGGGTCCATCTTTGGTGGAAAAGGAGTTTTATGTTCCTGCTTCTGCCCACGGCTCTGTATATTCAGATGGATGGTAGTTATTATATGAACTAAACATCACTTTACTTACTTCACATCCCCATTCATAGACTCAATGTGTGTTACTATTTGATAATGCAGGTTTGAGGGAATATCATGGAACAGTGATGAAACTCTTATTGCTTATGTCGCTGAGGAGCCGGCTCCCTCGAAGCCTACATTTACTACTTTTGGTTATAAGAAAGATAATTCTACAGATAAGGAATGTGGGAGCTGGAAAGGTCAAGGGGACTGGGAAGAGGAGTGGGGGGAAACCTATGCTGGAAAAAGACAACCTGCTCTTTTCATCATTGATGTCAACAGGTTTGAAAATTTACTATATTTTCTTATATCAGACTGGTAACAGGATCGAGTTCTGATGTCTTGGATAGAAACCCTAAATATAAATTTGTGCAGTGGAGTAGTACGTCCTGTTGAAGGAATCGGGAAGTCACTGAGTGTCGGACAAGTTGTATGGGCTCCATCCCGTGAAGGCCTTGAACAATATCTGGTTTTTGTCGGGTGGCCATCAGATAATAGAAAGTTGGGCATAAAATATTGCTATAACAGGCCTTGTGCCTTGTATGCTGTTAAAGCTCCATTTTCAAAGGTAGAGGTCCATCAATCTGGGTAAGTAACTTGCTAGTTGTCAGAAACGAACATGTTGTGGATTAACTACATTTGTTATTGCATGAATGTAGTACATAGGGGACTAATTTAGTGGAGAATTCCCTTATATTTGATTTATGCTGTTTTTGTAGTCTCAATTGACTTTTTGTCACTTTCAGAACTAATGCAGCCAACGATGTATCTCCAATTAAGCTGACACAAAGCATAAGTAGTGCTTTCTTTCCTCGTTTCAGGTTTGTCTTGAATTACTTGTCTGACCAACTCCCTCCCCTGGTCCCCAGAGTAAAATGGAGAGAAAGAAAAAAAAAGGAGAGAGGAGATGTGTTGATGAAGAATTCATTCCCCTAATTCCTTCTCTATAAGATAGCATTTGAATAACATTAGTTGGTTCCGTGTAAGGAATCTTGCATCTTCTCGTGTCCTTTAACTGTTGTGGCTAGTTTGTTTGATAAAATGGAACTAACTAGTCTTTTCAAAAAAAAACTTGCAGCCCGGATGGAAAATTGCTTATTTTTTTGTCTGCTAGAAGTGCAGTAGATTCTTGGGCACATTCTGCAACTGATTCACTTCATAAGATTGATTGGTCATTCAACGGAAAGCCAACTCCAGATGTTACAATTGTTGATGTGGTACACTCAGTTTTTGTGATTCTGATTACTTGCATCAGCACTTTGAGGCTAGTTATTATTAGCCATTTTAGAAGTACTATTTACTTTTTTATTGATTCCGAGCTTTGAGCCAAGGGTCTATCGGCAACAGCCCCTCTAACTCTGAGGTAGGGGTAGGGTTTGCGTACACTCTACCCTCCCCAGATTGCACATTGTGGGACTACACTGTGTGTGTTGTTGTATTGGTTCCAAGCTTTATCCTACAGTCAGCACACCTGTTCATGCTGTAAGTGGCAACTGCAGGTTCCTATTGTGATGTGTCCTGAAGATGGTTGCTTCCCTGGCCTTTACTGCTCTAGTGTTCTTAGTAGACCTTGGCTTTCTGATGGATATACTATGATTTTATCTTCTATCTGGGGCAGCACACAAGTAATAATTTCAGTAAATGTGATGAGGTAACCAAATATTTTGCTGCTCAAGCATAAATTCTTTTTCTGTACCAATGAGTTAATAATAGTGAAATTCGACTTTATCAAAAATAATAGTGGAAACATATCACGGATCAGCCCTGGAGACTCTAGCTTCTCTTGGAATATACTTGCACTAGATGGTGACAACATCATAGCTGGTAGGAATCAGTGTTCATACTTTACTTCATATTGGTTCCTATAATAGTATACTTCATATTGGTTTCTATAATAGTATTCCCATTAATCAAAGAATCTGGCATTTTCTTCCGGTTGAAGTTTGTAGTAGTCCCATTGATGTTCCTGCAATCAAGTATGGTTCCCTTGCTCGTAAGGCCTCCGTGGAGACCTCATGGAGTTGGTTAGATATTTCAAGCCCCATATCTAGATGCTCTGAAAAGGTCAGTCTGTTTTTTGTTGTTTCTTTTGTTTTCCTTTATTATAATTCCATCTTAGTTTGTTCTGTTTGGCATTTTCTTGTTAGGAAGGCTTTCTGAAATTTAAATGTTCCCAACAATGCTCACAGGTTACATCTTTGCTGTCTTCGCACCAATTTAGTATTATGAGGATTGCTGTCAGGGATATCTCTGAGAACCTTACTAAAGGTAAGAACCCCGTTGAGCTTTGAGGGGAGTTCTATAAATTCATGGATCAACACATGATTGTGACCTCTTATGCTATCCGCAGATCAATAGATGCTTGAATCCTTCTAGATTACTAATCTCTGCTGTTTCTACTATAATCTTCAATGAGTTTTATTCTTGTTAGGTGCCAGCAAGCCATATGAGGCTATCTTTGTATCCTCCAAGACTCAGAGTCGTAACGTGTGTGATCCGCTGATTGTAATCCTTCACGGGGGTCCTCATTCTGTTTCATTGTCAAGCTTCTCAAAGTCCTTGGCTTTCCTTTCTTCACTTGGTTATAGCTTGTTGATTGTAAATTATAGGTAACCAACATAACTGACTTCTTTCTTCATGCCTCTGTTAATTCAAATGGTTACTGAAATATAATACCAACTGTGAAATACTAGTAATGTATATGAGATGCTACACTAATATTATAGGTCGTGCCTATATATTGGACATCCGTATATATATATATATTTTAGATATAAAATCTCTGAATATCTCGTTTGCTGTATTTTATTTTTTGGGTAAGGAGCAGTAATTGCTATGAATTTTGATTAAGCACTTTTTTATTTAATCTCCTTCTCACAGAGGCTCCTTGGGTTTTGGGGAGGAAGCAGTACAATCTCTTCCTGGGAAAATTGGATCACAGGTAATTGTTTGCCGTCTTTTCGTTTTCTTTCCCTTGAAAAGATTTCTTCCTTAATTTTGTTTAGGCTTGAATGGTTTTGTTATATGAAATACAGTTCCTTCTTTTTCATAATAATTCTATTAAGCATTTGGAACCTAAGAGTGTTCTTCCTCTTTTTTCCCTAATCTGCAGGATGTTAATGATGTGCTTGCTGCTATAGATCATGTCATTGAAAAGGGACTTGCAGATCCATCTAAAATATCTGTGCTCGGCGGTTCCCATGGTGGATTTTTGACAACTCATTTGATTGGCCAGGTCTACCAATTTCCTAATATGCCACCGTCTTTATGGTTCCTATGTACCCAATTTTCTCAACTTTTGGTCCTTCAAGGCTTTGTTCAACAAACATTTGTGGGCCTTAATAAGGGAAGCTGGACAAGCTTGTCTTTCTTAACGACTATTGCTTGATAGTTCTGCTACTATTTCTGCAGGCACCAGATAAGTTTGCAGCAGCAGTTGCAAGAAACCCTGTCTGCAACCTCGCTTTGATGGTCGGTACATCGGATATACCTGATTGGTGCTACGCAGAGACATTTGGAGGAAAGGGAAAAACAAATTATACAGAGGCTACTTCATCTGAACACCTTGACACCTTTTACAGAAAATCACCAATTTTACACGTCTCCAAGGTATGCGCCTCTATTAAATCTGGATTCGACAGTCATTCCATTTTAAGCAATATGTCTTTCTGTTAGTTCTCTAGAAAGGCCTATGTTTAAATTGCAGAATAGACTGAAGTTATAAGTCATGCTAGATTTCAAGGATCACAGATCCTGTTACAATCAAACCTCTGTATAATGGTGTCATTTGTCCGGATATTTTTTGGCTGCTATAGAGAACTGCTGTTATAGCAAACATATAATATAACATAACATTACATGATACCTGTTGTTGGTGGGAGGTGACAAGTATCCCATGGAATTAGTCGATGTGTGTGAAAGTTGGTCCGGACACCACGGTTATCAAAAATAAAAAATAGAACGTAACATGCCCTGAGTAGTGAAATGTTGTTATAAAGGATGACTGTTAGACGTGTGAATCTATTAGGAATGCATCTCTAGCATCTTATGTTTGCCAATTTTGCAGGTCAGAACTCCTACGCTTTTCTTGCTAGGTGCTAAGGACCTCCGTGTACCAATGTCTACTGGGTTGCAAGTGAGATTTCTTATAATCTATTATCTTTCTTGGTTCTTGTTTCTTGTTTTATTTGTTTAACATAAGTTTTCATTCTTAAATGCAAACCGTATGAGCAAGTTCACAGTTATGAATATCCGTCATGATTCCATATCATTTTTCCTAGTTGCACCTTTTATTGGTTATGTATGTCTATTGATACATGGTCTATACTTACCTTTTGATTCTCTTTGAACAACTATGCATCCATCCATAAACAATGAAAAAAGTAAGAGAAATACGGATCCATCCAAAAACGACGATATCTTTGTGGAGTCTAATTGTTGGCTCTATTTGTAAGGCAACCTTCAAGTTTTGTATTTACTAATGAACTGTTGTAAAAGGATCTCTGCTAAAGTAGCCAATCATCTGTGGACCAAAAATGTTATGTCTGCCAATGCCAATCGGCAATATGAATCAATGAACCACGTAAATCTGTGAGATGAAGGCGAGTTACTTATTGTGTATACACCAATAACGCTAATATGGTCTAATGGAACCATTACATTACTATTTGTCCCGGCTTGATGACTAATGACGTTATAACTTATGGTTTCATTTCAATACGATGTATAACTCAAGAAAGTGTATGCCTTTCACTCTTATTGTGTGCAGTATGCACGCGCGTTGAAGGAGAAAGGAGGAGTGGAAGTTAAAGTCATCATGTTCCCTGAGGACACTCATGCACTTGATAGGTAAACTGGTCTCATGCTATGTTGTTCGGAATCTCCACAATGATGTTGAATCCGCGAGGATGCTCCAAAAGTGCACTGACTTTTGGAAGATCCGACACGGAACCAGCGGCATTTTTGAAGCGTCCGAGCAACATAAAATTTTACTTCACTTTAATGTTGTGAACTTACACATAGACATCTGTTTTGCAGACCACAATCTGATTTTGAAAGCTTTCTAAACATTGGAGTGTGGTTTAAGAAGTACTGCAAATAGACTCATGTCTTAACCAAAACTCACAATCCAACTTGAAGACGGGAGATTTGGTTTTGTAGTCCATTTATGACCCTTTTCACAGGAGATCAGTAAAAAATAAACACAGGACATGAGATTCATGGGGTCGTTTTTTTCTATTCAATTAGTAAGTGGTCATAAGAGATCGTTTTCTTTTTAAAGACCCGACTCTTCTGATATCAGTCACTAGTCAGAATGATTTATTGTACATCACAATATACTAAATTTTTAAATTGATCTCTTTTATCTAATTCTAATATTACAAAAAAAGATCCTTTGTGTCATAATACTTATGCAACTCAAATTAATGATGTAAATCAAGTAAAAAATGTATGGGTTATTAATTTGGAATCCTTGTTTAAATTTCGATTGTAAATGACAAGTATACGGGTTGTTTGGTATGCAGGATGAGATAAATAAGAATATTTCATTTTTTAGTACAAATGATGGATAAAATAATCTCGTGATTAGTTAATATCTCAAATCAATCATGAAATAAGTTAATTTCAAATTTTATTTCGAAATTATTATCTTTATCCCACGTATCAAACAACTCCATAATTATGTAGCAGCTTCTAGTGGTAGAGTTCTTAATATAATTGACGTAAAGAAATAATGATTAGTTTTTTCTTTTATTCTTCTTTAAGCCAATAAAATAAATAAATAGTAAAAGTCTCAAAATATAAAAATAAAAAATTAAAGACGCCGTCTGTGGGGATCGAACCCACGACCACGTGGTTAAAAGCCACGCGCTCTACCACTGAGCTAAGACGGCTTGTGTTTTTGTTATTTTCTTTAATTTAATAGCTTATAATGATAGTACTGTTTTTAATGACAATGAAGATCGATGGCGGCGTTGATTAGGATGGTGGTGATTGATGACAGTGATGGTGATGATTAGTGATGGCGGTAACTGCGATGGTGATAATTGTTGGCAGCAATGGTTGTGATGGCAATAAATGGTTGCAGTGATGGTCTTGATGGTGTTGATTCTGATAAAGTGAGTTGACTCAATCCCTTTTTAAAAAAAAATTATAATGTGCAAATCGGATAGTAACTTCTAATACCTTATCCTTCTTGAAATATAAAGACCATCACAAATATTTCTAAGTAGGTGTAAACATTGATTGTAAATAACTTTTTCTATCATATGGAGACTAAACAGTTACGTATTGATCCTATCACCTTTTTGATTAAAAAAAATTAAAGTGTTTTTATTTTAAATTTTCTATACAATAAAAAGAAAGTAATTCACACTTGATGTTTATATCAACTCAATAAATAATTGTATGTGTTTACATACTCTTATATCGCTTTATCATGATTAATCCTTATGTATTCGTACCTTATCAAATCACTTGATGTAAATTATAGCAAGTATGCCAATAATATCCTAAGAAAATATGAACCCTTAAGTTTGAGTAGGTTAATAATCTTTCTATTTATTAATTCAACTCATTTTAATTCAGCTAAAAAAAATAATTAAAGATCAAGATTGATTTCATAGTTTCAAACATATCTTTTTTCTAGCCTAAAATCGTATATCAAATTAACATACTCATTTCTTATAAAGGAACTAGTGAAAACATATTTGCAACTAAAAATCAAGAAGAGGATTTTATTTACAAAATATTATTCAAAAAAAAAAATCTTAACAACCAACAAGAACAACATGCCTATACATTCAAAAATATCAGAGATGGCTATACATAACAAACTCTAAGAATGAAGAGACTTATAAGAAGCGTCTTCCACTATAGTGATTTGTGTGTCAAGATCTAAAAATGAAGAAAGTCATAAGAAGCGTTTCCCAATATAATGAATCAATATCAAGCTCAAAGAATGAAGAAGCTCGTAGGAAATATTTCCTACTATAGTATACTAGTGGCAAGCTCTAAGAATGAAGGAACTCGTAGGAAATACCTCCTACTATAATGGATCGGTTTCAAGTTCTAAGAATGAAGAAACAAGAACTTGTAGGAAGCGCACTTCCCCACTTAGTATACCCTATGTGAGTTGAATTCGTCATAAGCCCATCCACAAAGTAAACGTAAGATAAATTCAGATTAATCAAATCAGTCAACTTCGTTACGAGTCCATAAAACTACAAATATCCTTCATCCCAAATTTCAAATCCTCCCATTGAGAATCATCAAATTCCAATCCTCCATTATTAACAACCTTAACTTCAACCAACAACAACTCCATTGCCACCTCCAAAATTTCCACCATTAAAACAACTCTCCCTTTAACCAACTCAATTCCCTTTCCCTTCCCTCTTTCAACTCTATACCCTCCTTTTTCTCCAATTTTCATCACCTTCTCTTCAACCTCCTCAATTCGAGCATTCGTCGTGAACTTCATCTCTCTCTTGCTTAAATCGCTCTCGAATAATCTCGATAAATTCAACCCTGATGACATTGATATTATGTCAAATGCATTTATCCCGCCCAAATTTGTACGATTTTTTCTCGAACACACATTCGCTTGATTTTTGTTGTTGATTCGATTTCTTAAACCATGAAAGCTTCATTAGTTGCTCAATACTTAATCTAGTACTCGGATTTGGATCGAGTAACTTGTTAATTACACTCCGAGCTGATTTCGAAACCCAATTAGGGAATCGAAAATTGCGACGATGTATTGCACGGTACATGTTTGATAAATTGCCAGAATCAAATGGAAGATATCCAGATAGAAATGCAAATAGAATTACCCCACAAGACCATGAATCCGCCTTTTCGCCATCGTAACCCTTTCTATATGCTACCTCTGGAGCTGTATAACCTGGTGTACCGCAAGCTGTATGAAGGAGATCGTTTTTCAGCTGTTCAGGCAAGGCGGAGAGCCCGAAATCGGAGATTTTGAGGTTGTTATTTTGATCCAGAAGAATGTTTTGAGGTTTGATGTCGCGATGAGTAACGCCATTTTGATGGCAGAAATGGAGAGCGGAGACTAATTGGTGGAAGTAGAAACGAGCAGTGGAATCAGAGAACCGTCCATGACGGATAAGCTTGGCATGGAGATCGCCTCTGGAGGCGATCTCCATGACAAGGTAGATTTTGGATTTTGTAGCCATTACTTCATTGAGTTTTATTATGTTGGGATGATTAAGACGGGACATGGCGGAGATTTCACGTATGATTCGGGGCTCCATTGAGACATCGGTGCCAATGATCGATTTTTTATCGATAACTTTGATGGCGATATTTGTGTTATCGTCTAAACAAAGGCCGTGGTAGACTTTAGCAAAGCTACCACGGCCTAATAGACGGCCAAGTTGGTACTTGCCGAGAATGATGGGTCCGTTTCCGGCTCCACTACCGTTGGTGCTGGTGGTTCGTCTGATTCTCGTGGCGAAGGAGGGTGGTTGCGTGCATTTCGCCTCCATGCTTGCGATGGTGGATGGAGGAGGAGGGGGGAAATGGGTGGTTATATAGGAGGAAATGATCACTTTGAGTGAGAGGCTTGGCTGGACCTCAGCTATTTTACTCTGGTATTCAAGTCAATCGTTACGTAAAATGAACATTTTCATCGTTAATAATGAGAAAACTTCAGCAATAAATTTGAACTTATAAATTATTTCATAATGTAGCGTATTTGTGGAAAAGATAGATGATACTTTTCGTTACGTCATACACATAAGTAATAGTATTGAGAAGAAAAGGTAACGAGACGATCACACTAAATTGATCGTCACATTAAATGGAATAGTTTGTCATTACAAATGGATTTGACAATACAACACGATGAATAAATAAATAAATAAATAAATAGGATGTACACGGTTATATTTATTTTTATGGGAGAGAGAGACAGTTTTTAATAGACTCTCAATTAAAAAAACTTATTCGACACAGAGAAAAAATAAGACTGATGTATCAATAAAAAATTATAAACTTTAATTCATATTGGAACAACTTGTCATTTCTCACAAAAGGAAAAAGATTGAACTATTTCTAATCTCATATATATCTTCTTATGGATCTGCATATATAAATATTGTCCACTTCCATATAGTAAATTAATTAATTAATCATCAAAGTTATACAGTAGTTTTTTTTTTTTAGATTCTTTAAAAGCTTTCACTTTCACTTTTTTTTTTTTTAATGAAGATATCACCAGCTTTATATATAGGAAGTTGTTGGCAGATAAGCAAATGGACCTTTCTTTTTTCTTGTGTTTATATATTGTTTGGTATTTATTGATTCGATTAATTCAAAATTCACATTGTATATGATGTTTTAAAGGAAAAAAAGGGATCGCTACTAGAGATTTTTTTTATTTTTAGGGCATGAATTTGAGACCTTTAATTAAGAATTTCATTTATCTTATCGTATCTTATTAACTCGAGCAATTCATATTTGTATTGTATAGGACACATGAATAAAAGGAGGAAGTCCTTATTAACTCAAGACACAAACCTGATCTTTAGTTAAAATTGAAATATTTTATTTATCTCGTTATATCCTAGATGATTCTTTCAGCGAATTTATTCTAAGTCATCCGTTATTTGTACCAGTTGATTCGAAAATTCAAATTCACACTGTATATGAACACATTAACACAAGAAAGTATTCGCCAGACATAAACTAAAATCTCTAATTAAAGAGGAAGAAATATCATTTATTATCTCATCACACATCCAATTTTATATTCAAGCATGCATTTGTAAATCGGCCAAAAATGATTGTGCCAATGTAGACTATCTATATTATACTTTCTTAAATCGTGTGCTACCCTTTATCGACTTTATGATGAATACAAAATATTTTATACACCAGTCTGTTTTTCAATCGAATGATTCCTTTAGATATTTTATCAAGTAGTGACAAATAAACATGCACCACCTTTTGCATGACTTTATTTACAAGATATTTTCCACTTCAATTAGCACTATATGAAAGCTTTTTAGTAATGGTCAAAGTCTTGAGAGAAACGCTATTGCTTCTTTTTTTACTTTATGTAAGTCACAAGATGCATGCTATCCCATTTTGTTCTTTTTATTAGATACGAAATAAATTATCTAATATAATAAATATTTTTTAAAATAGAAATATAAAATTAAAATTATTAAACTTTATCAAGTTCCTATAATTGATATTGTAAATCCACCCCTTCTAGGAAACTCTACACTATTGATACAAGTTTAGCATTATAGACACATGATGAAACAAAATGGGCAAGGTAACATATAGATTTTTAAAAAAATTATGTCGAAAAATTACATGGCATATATAAATAAAAAATTTGTAATATGCAATTGATTGGAAGGGGTATAATTGACCCCTTTAACTAAAAATTATAGTGTTAGATATAAGAAAAAAAATTGTGCAACACACAAACATACTTAGTTATTCTTCATTTTTTGAAGCTTTTTGCGTTATGTATAATCGTGTTCTATTAAGTTGGGAAAAAATGTGTTATTAATCGAGCAATTTTTCATTAATTATTTTGAATTTAGTACACTATAAATGTAGAAGTTGCTAAGTTAGTATTGATAGAGACAAAAAAATAATTATACACTTGTTAAATATGAAAAATAAATAAATCTAAATTTATGATATTTTAGAACTTTCACAAAAAAAATGAATTCATGTTCACTACTTCTAAAAATATTACTATATTTCTTTTTAACTTGACACATATAGATATAACATCTTTTGGTGCCTCTCAAGGGTCACCATTATATATGTCAATTATATTAAAGTGTACTAACTATTGCCTTTGTCTTCATTAAGCTTGTTATAATCACACCTAACCCAATAATTTTCTACATTAAAGAACATATTCTTGACATTGACAGGTAAATCTAATCATGTTTGTTTATTCGCCCAAATGGCCACTTCCTTCAATGAATAATTTTAGGGAAAATTGTATATAATGGCAAACTATTAATTCAAATTAAATGGTATAACCACACTTTGATTTAATTGTGTCCTGTAGCAAACTGTTTGCCAGTCGCCTCTCTCCCTCAAACTCTCGCTCGCCACTCTCCCTCTCTCGCTCGCTCCCTCTGTGCTCGCCTCTCTCGCTTTATACACAGAATTGTGTAAATTGCGTTTCTGTTTGTATAAAGCGAGAGAAAATTGTATATACACATGCAAATACATATATATTCGTCCTATACACTTATAATTATACAATACAAATATTCCCCTGCCCAGTTATCTTTTGCCTTTTTCTCTTTCTCGTTTTATACAAATATAATGTATAATTTATGTTTGTATAATGTATAATTTATGTTTGTATAAAGCGAAAGAGAGAGCGATTTTTGATATACAAATATTTTTGTCAACGATTTATACAAACGAGAGGCAAACAACAATTTATACAAATG
>JAJOOS010018873.1:0-26943 GCA_029582725.1 Solanum chiquidenum | reverse complement strand
ATATATGTGCCCACGTGGACACATTACTATTTATAATTTTGCATTATTTTTTATGTCCACGTGGGCAAATATATATGTTTAAAATACGGTATTAAATAGTCTAGGGAGGTAATAGGTCCTCATGAAAATTTAGTATCGCAGCAGCAAATCCGACCAAAGTTGGGATATTTTTAAGACCCTTATCACATTCTTTTACTAATTAGTGAATTATTTATTTGTTTTGGAAGATAATTTTTTATTTATTCAATTATTAATATTAGATCATCCAAAATACTTACAATAATATTTAAGTCTAACTATATTTGAAATGAAAAAATATATTCTTTTAACGTTACCAAACTTTTAGCAACATAGAGTAAAAGAAAAGGGATAAAATTTGGCTAATTAATGTATTCATAGACTTAACTATTTATCCTCAACACTAAAAGAAAATAAATACTTATTGATTCAAATTTTAAGTAGATGATTTTCTAATAAAATATCTATATACTATTTTTTTAGTCGAGCAAAAATTGCATTGGAGATCCTTTCTGCCAAACGCATAGATTACTTCATTGCCTAATTACAAAGGGTAACCAATTTTCTAGAAATAATATAAATAACTTTAGATTTTGCTAAAATAGTGATCATTAATGATACTTCGAGGACATTTGTTGCATCACATGTTGATCTCGTATTATGTTTGCTTATGATAACGCTTACGTCTTTGTATTGATAACTTTTTAATAATAAGAAAATAGAAAAATAATAAATTTGAGCGAATTAATTAGAATTTGAGTTGTGTTGAGATCTGTTAATGTTATAAGAACTAGGAAATATTAGTTGAACGCAAGAGTATATATATATATATAGTTTTAAAAAGATATATTGTTCTTATAAAGGTTCGAATCGCCTTGAGGGACGAGAGAAAATAGGACAACCGGTTTAGTAATTTTCTTTATAGGATTATCTTCAACAAAAGTTTTCGAGTACAAATATTTTAAAGGAAAAAAAGAACAAAAAAAGTATTTAGTTCAAATAACAAAATTACAAATTTTTATATGTTAATCGTTTAATCGACATTATAATCATAAATATTACATATATATATAAATATAAATAAATAACAAAAGTGGATGGTATTTCTAAACTAAAAAGTGGATGGGAGTATTTTTAGAACAAAAAACAAAAGTCGAAGGTATTTTTTAACAAAAAGTGAAAGAATGATATTTTTGAGTCATTTTCAATGAATTAAGAGTATTCTTTAAGCCAAAAGAAAAAGTTAGAAACTATATTTACATCAAAAGTTAAAAATTCAAAATTCTCTTATTTGGTCAAACACTGGATTTGGAACATGTTTTTAAAATAAGAAAAAATACGTAGTTGTTGAAAAATATCTAGGATGAAAAGTTGCTAGACTTTTTTTCCCCAATATAGTTTATATATATAAAATAAAATCCATGCAAAGTGACAAAGTTTAATAAAATTAAATTGAATAGTATATGTGGTTTTGGTTTGGACAAGAAAAATATTGAGAAACACATACTTTTAAACCATTGCTAACTGAATATAACACATTCTCTTATTTGTTTTTTCCTAAGCAATTTCAACATATGAATGTAACACATTCTCTTATTTGTTTTTTCCTAAGCAATTTAAAAACGCTTGTAAAAAAAGATACTACTATAGATAAATAATTTGAAAGGAAGAAATATAATTTAGGATAATTTTAATATATTTTTCTATGAATATATCAACACGTGTGTAGTTAACATAACTCACATTAAAATAATGGGAACTTATAAAGACAAAAATAATAATAATTAGAATGCTTGACCATTTATCTTAAATGCTAAGATGAATGACGTTTCGAACCAATCCAAAGAGGAAAACTATTACTCCCTCCGTCCCATTTTATGTGAGGTAGTTTGACTCAGCACGGAGTTTAAGAAAGTAAGGAAGACTTTTAAAACATGTGGTCCAAAATGAATGATAGAAATTTGTGTGGTTGTAAATCATTTCATTAAGAATAAAATAGACATTTTATAGTTAAACTGTTACTTAATATAAAAATGTGTCATTCTTTTTGGAACCGACTAAAAAGGAAAGTAAGTCACATAAATTGGGACAGGGGGAGTATTATATAATGGAGCCCAAATATGATGCATTACATCCATGATTTTGGTTAGAGCAAAGTGGAAAAATATACTATGAATCATATTTGTTTGCATTTTTTATCTGAATTATTATTAATTATAGAGAGAAATACTAAAAATACTCTCTGAATTTGAGGTAAATTATTAGTGTTGTTCTCAAATTATTGACAACCTTAAAAATCATTATCTAGTTAACTAACTAAACTTAGATACATCTCCGATCTGCCACATGACATAATAAATGGTCTCAAATTCTTGTAGGAGCATGATACACTTAGTAAAAAGTCAGGAAAAATGTTGAATACACTCCTAAACTTGGCGAGAATTTATGAGTGTGTATTTAACTCATGTTGCTAGATTGATGATGTATTTAAGTTTTGTTAATCAAGTAAAAAAAATTATTTTAATAATCCCATAAAATTTAAAAGTGTTTTCAATACTGTTATTTTAATTTTATATCAAAACATATCTCAAAATTGACTAGGTTAAGTGTTTTAAATATAATTATCTCAAAGCATATAACAACTTAATTTGCACGTAAAATTATAATTCATTACATTAATTTGAAATTAATTTTTTTAATAAATAATTAGTGATAATCTCATAAAATAAACTTCTTTTTTTAATTTTTCATTTGGTGTCCGAAATCCACATTAAAGCTCTAATTAAATTTGGATCGCGCACCATAAGGCCAAATAATCTCACAAAATAAACTTGTCTAGCTTGACAATCTCAAACAAAAAATTGGATAACACGAAAAAATAGACAGAGGTAATCAAACGGTCAAAAACAACCGCACCCGGTAAATCCAACGGTTATCCTTTGTTCTTCAACCTCTCGCCGGTAATAAAATCACTCACAATCTGTAATTCTCAGTTCAATTTTTTTCTTCATTTCCATAAACTTTTCTCTGAAATGGCAATAATCGAACACCATCTTCGTCCCTTTATTCATGTACAAATTTCTTTAAATTTTCAGTATAATCCAAAGTATTTTTACAGACATACTTTCTTCTGCAATCGTTATGGTTTTTTAAACGAAAAACCCATTTCTTTGATCTCCCAAAAGACCCCTTTTCGTTCAAATGCTATATTTCCAAAATCCCTTTCTGGGTTTGATTTTTTGGGGAAAAAGAATTCAAAGAAAAAGTTAACCCCACGTGAAATTAGTGTTCAGGCTAATGGGTCCTGTGAACAAGATTCGGATTCAACGGAAAAATCTGAATCTTCAGGTACAGATAGCAAGAAATCTCCGGGTTCAGAACCGGGTCCTCGGGTCCCTAATTCGGGTTCGTCAAGAAGGGAGAAGCAAGGGAAAGATAATTGGTGGTGGTCGAAGGGGAGGAAATTGAGGTGGGAACCGATAGTTCAAGCTCAAGAAATTGGGGTTTTGTTATTGCAATTGGGGATTGTGATGTTTGTTATGAGATTACTACGACCCGGTTTACCATTACCCGGGTCGGATCCTAGAGCTCCGACAATGTTTGTAAGTGTTCCATATAGTGAGTTTTTGAGTAAGATAAATAGTAATCAGGTGCAGAAAGTTGAGGTTGATGGTGTACATATAATGTTCAAATTGAAGAGTGAAGTGAGTAGTAGTGTTATAGAGAATGAGGTTGTGAATGTGAATGGAAATGAAAATAGTAAGTTGCAGGATTCTGAGGCATTGCTAAGGAGTGTAACTCCTACAAAGAAAATTGTGTATACTACCACGAGGCCGAGTGACATAAAGACCCCTTATGAGAAAATGCTTGAGAATGATGTTGAGTTTGGTTCTCCCGATAAACGGTCTGGTGGATTCATGAACTCTGCTTTGGTAAGGTTTTGATGAACTACTTTTCAAGTGTATATTGTTGTTATGCAATGTTAAGTCCTATATCTACACCGATGCACGCTCACTTACTATATCTGTATCTGGAAATGTTTTTAGTCTTCCTAAAGAGGCTGTAATACCGGCTCCGCACAAGAGCAGTAACTACCAGTAGATACACATTCAGTTAGCTTGAAAATTGACTGGTAATTAGATATCTGATGCTTCGTCAAGAACTATCGTTAAAATGTTTTAGTTCATTCTTTAACTTTTTATAAATGCTCTTAATTGTAACTTCACTGCTTTTGATATTGTACATCTCGAGTTCCCACAAATGGAGAAGTTATAACTAGACCGACTTAATTATATAGTTGTTCTTCCTTTTGTTGGAAGGAAAATGTTGTCTTTCTTCTTATGTCATGTAGTTACCCTCTTTTCTCAGCACATGACATGTAGCGGTTGTTTGGTTAGAAGCAAATTATGCAAGGATTAGTTGTAAGGATTTAATAATGCAAAAAATTTAGTAATGCAAGATTTAGTAATAAGTGGATTACTTACTATTGAATTAGTATTTTGTTGTATTAAAATTTATTATACAGTGTACATTTCAAAATATATTTTTATTTGTTTAAACAAAATTAAATATTGGTTACTATAATGAATGGCTATTTTTGTCATTTAGTGGTTTTGTATTACTAATCCTCACGTTCTTATTCCACATTCTGTCCCCCATAAAATAATACACATATCCTTGCATAACTTATGCGGGTATTAGTTTAGCGGGAAAGAAAATTGGAGCCAAACATTGTATTGAGCAATGCTAAGTTTTATGTGGAAAGAGTAAATGAAACCGAACATTGTAGTAATAGTGTTGAATTTTATGTGGAGATTATAAATGAGGTTTTAGAATGTAATCGTATTTTACAAGTTACAAGTTATAAATAAGGATTTAGAATGTAATCGTATATCCCTGCATAACTTATGTGGGTATTAGTTAAGTGGAAAAGATAATTGAAGCCAAACATTGTTTTGAACAATGCTAAGTTTTATGTAGAAAGAGTAAATGAAACCGAACATTGTAGTAATAGTTTTGAATTTTATGTGGAGATTATAAATAAGGATTTAGAATGTAATCATATTTTACAAGTTATAAACCTCTTTACTTTTTTCTGATGTTGTCTTTATTATTAACTAACATAATATTACAAGATACATTTCCATCTTACATTGGAGTTCAAATTCAATGCTGCGTATTCAGAATGCATTCATTTGCTGACAAAGAAGATATAAATAAGGACTTAGAATGTAATCGTATGGTTGATCTTTTTTTTTCTTCGCATCTTTCTTTATGGTGGAAGAAAGCATAGCTGTGTTTTGAGTGTTTGGAGAGGATATGTATGAAGGAGCTCTCACAAGCATGAGAATGATGCTCTAATATATCGTGTGTTACAACCATGGATTTGTCTCGAACGATAACTGATTAGCCTAGTTATGGATAAGATTACCAGTAGCACACTTGTTTTTACTATCCGAAGACAATATTGTGTAAATTAATGAAACTGGCAAGGGAGTGAACTAAAAGTTTGAAAGTAAAGAAGCTCTCTAAAGAGGATGGGCTGTAGGATAACTAGAATTAATAATAGAACAACGCACTGCGAGTGCTAGCATAAAAAGACCGAAGTTGAGGTGAGAGCAGGCGTGATTGTGGTTCTTAAATTCAGAAAATTCAAATATTTAGGCTCAATATTTTAGGGCAATGATATGATATAACACAGTTAAAATAGAATGGTTGAAATGGAGGAGTATGGCAAGAGTGTCATACAATAGGAGGATACCTACCAAAGTGAATGGCAAGTTTATATAATAGTCGCAAGACTAGGAGTGAAAATTTTCTTCTAAGCATAAAAATTATCAACAAGATGAGTGTCATAGAAATGAGACTGTTAAGATAGATGTGTGAATTGTGATCATAAAAATTAGATAAAATAGGAAATGATCACGTCTTATATCATGTACAGATAATACACAAGAGCATAAAATGAGAAAATGTTTTTGAGATGACTTGGTCATGTTCTACAAAGGTTTCCAAATGCATTAGTTAGTTGGTGTGAAACATATTATTTTTGAAATTTCCAGAAAGGACGAGATAAACATCAAATCGCATGTAACACAGTTGTTTTTAAAAACTTACTAAGTCTCAGTTATATTGATGCACTTACATTAGGTTCAGTGAGCCACTCAACATGAGCAAAGTATACAAATATGTAATTGTGAAGAAGAAGAAGAGGAGGAGGAGGTTCAGAATTTTCATTGTGCTAAAATGAGAGGAAATTCCTCTATTTATAGATAACAAAGGGTAGTGTGAACAAATGTTTATTGTGCCTTATCAGAAAGGTTACAACAATTTGGAAAAGTTGCAACCCTTCGAAAAGGTCACAACCTTTCATAAAAGTCATAACTTTTCATAAAAGTCATAACTATTCATAAAAGTCCCAACTTTTCATAAAAGTCCCAACTTTTCATAAAAGTCACAACTCTTCATTAAAGTCGCAACTTTTCATGAAAGGGAAGACTAATTTTGTAAATAAATAAATTAAAAAGGAATTCTAGTTTGTGGTGGCGCCACGTAGGCGGGCCTAAGGTTCTCTTTTATATATATATATGATTGTTAATGATATGGGTCTAAAGTGGAGCAGCATGTATATTGATGATTCATGTAGATGACCCCAATTGGTTGTGATTGAGCCCTACTTCTTATTGTTGTTGTTAAATTATTTTAAGGGAGCAAACAACAACAACAACAACCACAACAACCACAACAACAAACCCATAGAACAAACAACAACATCAAACGAAAATATTTCAGAGTTGAGTTCAGTCATAAGTTCCTCTACAAGTTGCTTTCTTAGCTTAAGATGTCTTGTGTTTCGTAAAATGTTACAAAGATGACTAGATTTTCTGTTGATTCCAAGCTAGCCTGTTCTCTTAATTTGCTATAGGAAGTTCTACTTGTCACTCTTATGGAATAAATTTCCTGCTCTAAGTGCGAATACTACTCCTTTTCGCTCTTTTCTGTCAGACAAGCCCTTTGACATGCCATTCTGGAGTGTGAGAGATCAATTTTCATGTTTTTTTCTTGCTCAAGTGCAGTTGATTGCATGAACGCGGGTCTGTTGCAGTGATTGCATGCTTTTCGATAATATTCTTGTTATTTTGGTTCATATGAATTTTTGGCTAATGCAACTTGACATTTCTTTCTTGTTGCCCCATTCATGTTATTCATCTGTTCTATGGTGTAAGCTAAAGATTTCATTATTGTTTCCCTATCCTTATCTTTTTCTTCAAATGTTTGAATAAAAAACTTGAAGTGCTATTTTACATTAATTTGCAGATAGCATTATTTTATATTGCTGTACTAGCTGGGCTTCTTCATCGCTTCCCAGTGAATTTCTCTCAGGTACATACTATTAGGATTCAGTATATGTGTGTGATTGTTGTATGCCCATGATATTTCTGAATATGTCACCAACTTTATTGTGGCTGCTTAATAACAGAGCACAGCTGGTCAGCTCAGAAATCGCAAGTCAAGGGGTTCAGGTGGCACAAAAGTGTCTGAACTAGGGGAAACTATCACATTTGCTGATGTTGCAGGTGTTGACGAGGCTAAGGAGGAGCTAGAAGAAATTGTGGTATTTTTCATTTTCATTGGTGAACTTTTCTTAACAGCATTTCTGCTATAAGTGCTGCATTTTGATACCATAAGCAGTTGAATAGTTAATAATTCATTGTTGTGGTGTTTTTTAATTGCTATTTTCCTCAGGAATTTCTTAGAAATCCAGATAAGTATGTACGGCTTGGTGCACGTCCTCCTCGTGGTGTTCTACTGGTGAGTTTCAAATATGACATAGTAATGCGACTGCTAGGTGGTTATCAAAGTGAAAAACTTCGAGAATACTGTACAATAATTGGAGGGTTCAAATAGTAACTCATTGAAAACTTCTGATTTTTTGTTCTTGGTTTTCTCCTGTTCCTGAAGGGATTCTCTCTCTATCCCTTCATATCACTTTGTGATGCCTCTGTAGTCAAATCACATCATTATTTCCTGCTAATTTTGTTATGTGACTATTGACTGGTAGACCATTCTACTTGGGGACACCATTTGATTAGTTACATGCTTTGTGCTTCTCAATGTAAAGATTATAAAAATAGCTTTAATTGTTACAGGTAGGTCTCCCCGGGACAGGAAAGACCCTTCTAGCAAAGGCTGTTGCTGGGGAAGCTGAGGTTCCTTTTATCAGTTGTTCTGCAAGCGAGTTTGTAGAATTGTATGTTGGCATGGGAGCATCACGTGTCCGTGACCTGTTTGCACGGGCAAAGAAGGAGGCACCTTCAATAATTTTTATCGATGAGGTCACCTGTGGTTTCCTCCTCCTCTTCTTCCTCTACAAACTCAAAATATTCTAATAAAAAGTGTCAATCATTTTCTGGATGTGCAGACCTCCTCTTCTTCCTCTACAAACTCAAAATATTCTAATAAAAAGTGTCATCATTTTCTGGATGTGCAGATAGATGCTGTCGCAAAAAGCCGTGATGGAAAATTCCGCATTGTAAGCAATGATGAAAGAGAGCAGACATTGAACCAACTACTCACTGTAAGATGTACTGGTTTTGTGGTGCTGCATCACTTCAGTTTTTTCATAAGAAATTAATATCTTACAATAATCTGCAGGAGATGGATGGATTTGACAGTAATTCTGCTGTAATTGTTCTTGGAGCAACAAATCGCTCTGATGTCTTAGACCCTGCTCTTCGCCGACCTGGGAGATTTGACCGTGTAGTGATGGTTTGTATCTTTCTTCTATGGGAATAAATTTTTCATTTTGCTTAAAAGCTTTTGTCCATGTTTTAGAACATGGTCATGAGTCATGACCTCAGTATACAGACAACTCCTATAGAATGGAAATGGTGATGTAAGTTCCTGTTTCTAGGTGGAAGCTCCTGATAGGTCTGGAAGGGAAGCTATCTTAAAGGTACATGTCTCCAAGAAAGAACTTCCCTTGGCACAAGATGTTGATCTTGGTAACATCGCTTCTATGACTACTGGTTTTACGGGGTAAACCTTCTTCTCTGATTTTCATAAGCTTTAAATTTAATATGTGTTGTTTCCATGGCTGACTGATTATTCATTTGAGGATGGTATAGGGCAGATCTTGCAAATCTGGTGAATGAAGCTGCTTTGTTGGCAGGAAGGCTGAGTAAAGTTGTAGTTGAAAGAGTTGATTTCATTCAAGCTGTTGAGCGTTCAATTGCGGTATCACTCTTACCTCTCATAAGTATGCTTATGGCTGAGCAATATCATGCACCATTACTCTTTTTTGCATTATATGCAACTCTTTCTCCATAATTGTGTGTTAGATCCACAATGGTTAGTTCAATTAGAACAAAGTGGGCATACATAAGAAGCTTTTCATGAAAGATAATACATATTAGCTGTTCTCCCTTGAACAAGAGTCCCACTAGATTTTCTATTTTTGGGCTCCATTGTATGATAATTTAATAAGCTTGGATTTCGAGAGCTTTAGAGAAGTGGAGTATATTATCGATCCTTAAACTTCAAATATGTACATGCCGATGCTTTGAACCTTGATGGTTCCAAATACTCAGAATTTTATAAGCAATGAGATTATGAGAAACATGTTCAAGACTGAAGAATTCCTAACATTAGAGTCGATGGTAGAACTGGTGGAGTCAGACTTCATTTGATCCATCTTTTAGCTAAAGACCAGGGTGTTCTAATTTCAAGGGCAACTTAAATACAGAGCGGTGTTTTGTCCGAGTAAAATAACATATTGCTCAATATATGTCTATGGATTGTGTATAATACAATTGGTAAAAGATTGAAGAGAAAGGGGGATAGTGGCTGCCCTCTAAGAGCCTTTTAAGAAGCATTGTCCACTAGACCTAACAATGATGAAGGTCTAATTTTTTTTAAAAAAATAAAATGCTAGATGGCGGACAAGTTATAGTTTGCATCCCCCATGCTTAATCTAGTAGTGCTGGTCTATGGGCTCAAATGAGTGAATAAACAAAGTATTTCTTGTTCTTGACCTTGCTGCTACATTAGTTGATTTGTTTCTTTTAGTTTCTCTTCTTGATCACCATTGCCATTTAGGTTTACAAGCTTCATCTTCGATGTTTCAGGGCATTGAGAAGAAGACTGCCAAACTGCAGGGAAGTGAGAAGGGTGTAGTTGCAAGGCATGAAGCAGGGCACGCGGTAGTTGGGACTGCTGTTGCAAATCTTCTTTCTGGGCAGCCACGGGTTGAGGTGATCATTATTATTACTTGCTCTGAGAAATTCTTGTTCTTCCTGGTTTACTGCAAGCTCGTTTTATTTGTTTTTGTATTCCACTGGATAACATCTGACAAATGAGGCTGATCTGAAAAGAAAAGAAAAAACTCTTTAATAGAATTACTCTAGAAATAGAATTTCTGAAGTTTGACATTTTTCAGAACAGGAAAATCAAATATGTCTGCAAGTCTTGAAAAGACTGGTTTTAACCTTTTCCAGGGACATAATGCAGCAACAAGACCACTCCCCTGCATTTGGCATGGGACCTCTAATAGTGTTTAAATTGGGGGTTCACAGCTTGTTCTTGGGGTGATGGATTATGGAGCTTTAAAAAATTTGGATCATTGATCAATGCAGTCATCACTGTGACCTATCCTTCTCGACATAGTATTACTGTTATTAGAGCAGAATAAAATAAAAAATAGAAAATGGAGAAGCAGTGGCTTATTGGTGTCTAGTTGATTGATAAAAATGTCCAAAAGGGAAAAATACCTCTGTTTGGATCTAATACTTTCTTAATTTTGACGGCACCAGTTAGTTCATTTTTTACGTACCCTGAACTATCTGTTTCAAATGAACCATACCAACATGGTTCTGGAAGTGGTCTTCCTGCAAGTTCTCTCAATATGCTTGTTCCTTTTCATGTGAAAGTTTGCAATTGAGGTCAGCCATTGCTATATTGATGTATGATGCTTAAAATCTTTTACTAAAATCAGTACTTTGCTGCTTCTCAACTGTGCTCTTCTCAAACTGCGATTGTTGCTTTTCTTGTACATAATTGGGATTAGTGCAGTTACGGTATCTATAACAGTTTTCTTTTTTCGTTAACCAGAAGCTGAGCATATTGCCAAGATCTGGAGGGGCTTTAGGATTTACTTATATTCCTCCAACCAATGAGGACAGATATCTGCTCTTTGTTGATGAATTGCGTGGGAGGTTGGTCACTCTTCTTGGTGGACGTGCTGCGGAAGAAGTATTGTACTCTGGACGTGTATCTACTGGTGCTTTTGATGATATACGCAGAGCTACAGACATGGCCTACAAGGCAGTGGCTGAATATGGTCTTAGTCAGACCATTGGCCCTATCTCAGTGGCAACACTTTCTGGAGGTGGGATGGATGATGGTGGATCCATGTCCTGGGGAAGGGATCAGGTCTTTCCGCTTTTGCCCCTTTCTTGTTTTCTGAATTCTCTGCTTTTTTCTGCTCTAATATTTGATCCCAACTTATGTTTCTAACTTAAGAATACCACATCCTTAGCAGAACTGAAAGTAAAATTATTCCACAGGGGCATCTTGTTGATCTTGTTCAAAGAGAGGTCAAGGCTTTACTGCAGTCTGCACTTGATATTGCACTCTGTGTTGTACGTGCTAATCCCAAGGTTCTTGAGGGGTTGGGAGCTCAATTGGAAGGTAATATATTCAATGTCACTTTACTAGTCAATTTTTCGGTATTCTTTAGTATTGCTTTCTTTTGATTAACTTCACAAGGAAATGATTTTGCATTAAAGATAAATAAAAGAATCTCATTTTATTTTAATGTGTTAATAAATAACAAAGATCTCTTTATGATATGTGATGTGTCTTTTCCTTTCAATCTCTTTACTTTTTTCTTTGTGGAAGGTGGATACTCATTTTATGACATTTGTATTGGTTTAGTGTGTGTTAAAAGTATGGCTCCCTTTTATATTTGGAAACTCTTTAATTCTATACTTCCTATTGTACTGTCAATGTGATGCGCTTATCGCTACAAAAATAACATGTTTAAGACCACAAGTTTTTATGGTACTTTTGATATGTAATAAAGAGCTTCCTTTCTTTCTTATACTATATGCACAGACCGACATATAAAATGAAACTGGAGTATTATATTTGGTACTCTTTTATGGATTGATATTTCTTCCTCTCAGAGAATGAGAAAGTAGAAGGTGAACAACTACAAGAATGGTTGAGCATGGTCGTTTCACCAGCGGAACTTAATTTTTTCATAAAGGGCAAACAAGGATCTTTACTTCCACTGCAAGCAGGCTCTGGATGACAGAATGTGCAATCTTAACAGTCAACAGTACAAAAATGAATTTTGAGTAAGGACTTCCACGCCTTCATCTGTGCTCTCAAGGAAAACAAAGCTATATTCCTGAACCTGATGGGCATCACTTGCTGGCATCCAGACAGCGTGATTTTGCATGTGTTAGTAAGGTAATTGACAGCTACTTAACTCCTACAAAGACCATTGTTATATACCACGATCACAGATTGGTAACTCGAAGTGAAGGCGTACACAAAAGATCTAGCCAAGAGTTTCTAGGTTCTAGAGGTGAAATGAAAAATAGGCTCGTGACCTGAGTGATGTCGATTGGTATTTTCTTCTACATCACTTGTACATGTGCCAATTATTCTTAGTAATTACACAAGAATCAATACCTTTATATTGTAATATACATCTGTACTGCAGCTTACAAAGAAGCAATCCATGTCTAATGTTGTGGGAGAAGGTGAAACTGTGTATACAATGT
Organism: Solanum chiquidenum; assembly: GCA_029582725.1. Classification (NCBI taxonomy): domain Eukaryota; kingdom Viridiplantae; phylum Streptophyta; class Magnoliopsida; order Solanales; family Solanaceae; genus Solanum; species Solanum chiquidenum. Next base: position 14,134 of record JAJOOS010018873.1, on the reverse strand, counting down.
TATCTTTCTGATTATGAGACAAAGTATCAGTAGGTTGCCATAATCTTTGACTTGTGTAAAATTATAAGTATTGGATGAGGTAACATTCCTGAAAGACGAGACTTGTAAGCTTGCCAAGTCAATGTAGTTGATTTAGTCTCAAAAAGCCAATGTAGTTGATTTCTTGTTTGTGAAGAGTCATTTTTTTTATCTGAGCTGAATTAGCATTCACTGAAGCGACTAAGAGGGAGCCGAGGATCCTCTGGAAACAACTTCTCTACCTCTGGCAATCGTATTCACTGAAATGTTTCCTATATGATTTCAGATTTAAAAAAGTTTCATTCCTTTTCCAAAGGCTTTTCACATATAATTTTCATACATGTTCACAACATATGAAGAACAAGTTGGTATCACTTGCAAAGTCAATTGTACCAGGATTCTGAAGTACTTTTGAGACGTAACAAACTTGTATACTTTGATGTTCATGTCCTTGGACATCCTAAGTCCAAGAATTCAAGAGCCTAATTCCAATACAATAGGGGTCTATCAGTGCAAGTCAACTGAACACCGTGATTGATGAGTGGGTAGGTGGGTTAGGTGCACCTCTCACCCAGTGGGAAGTACTGATCTTCACTAAAATTGGGTAATGCTGATCCATTTCTGAAACCAAGACTGCAACTCGTTGTTTGCATAATTATCAATGAATATATGAATGTTTGGGAAAGAAAAACCATCCTTTGGACTTGCTTTGTTGAGGTACCGATAATTCATTCACACATCCTTCTTTGTCACTGGCATGATGTTTTCCAACCATATGGAGTAATATTTAACCTCACAACATTTGCCTCAGTTACCTCCTCTTTGATTATTAGACTCATATCGTCCTAAGTTGACTACCACAATGAGTTTCTTTCCACTTCCAAGTTGCTTGATCTCTTCATGAGCACACCATCAATAGGTTGTAGGTGGACGACATATCCATTACTTGAAATAATACAGAAATTCAGCTAGCTCCACTTGCAACGCAAGATAGATTTTTCTAGCGACTCCTACGTGCTTCATCAAAAGCTCTAACATTTACACGGCTTTCTTTTATCTCCCATATTTATACCTTAGTCTCTCAAAGTGGTGAAAGGACAAATATTACATTTTGAATTTCAATTGATCAAAACTATGGACACGGTCTAATCACATTATGTGAAGTTCTTTAATTTGTTACGTACAACATCATCATCATGGAAAGAGATCTTATTTTACTTCCACCATTCGTCTAATTGTTGTGACCAATGATTAATGGACTAGTTGGAGGTTTGACATGATTTTCCAAAATTTTGAGGCATTTTAGACCTTTGGTTGGAATTCAAGCTTTTCATAGGTTTTGAGTTGACCATGATCAATATTTGGTTGAGACTACCCTATAATAGTATTTTATAATTCTTAACTCTTAAGGTCTTTCACTTTGGCAAGGTTCCGTCTGCATTGGTAGAGTACATTAGTGACAATTCCTTATGCTTGTGGTTAAGTCGTATGAGGAAATGTGGCCTACAAACATGAGTTTAATGGCAAAGTCATCAATTGATAAGGTTTGTATCCTATATTTTATGTTGAAAAGGACATTATCTTATACACTTGTTGCATTCAAAATTAACTTTATCCTATGATCATACATTCAAACTCATTCTCATGGATCACTGATTCGGTACTATAAATGTCATGAACCAGACCGTCGTGAGTGGTATCCACACTAAACCACTTGGTGTTTTATTTAGGAAAATATAATTTAAGACTGGACTAGAGTCGCCACTTAATTTTTAAGAAAAATCAAGAAAACTGTTGTTTTCAAAAGATTAAAACAGTAAATCGATTGAAAATATACAAAGAGTTCGAGGTTCTTATTAGCATTTTGGGAAGGGTTTGAAAGCACCCGAAACGCCCGCTAACACGCGGTTATCCAATAATTAATTATTTGGCTAAAATAATTTAACTTGGTTTGAATGGAACGATTGAACTATAGTTTGAAACTATTTTAAAAGGGAAAAGGGGAGATATTTAAATATTGTCTAAGTGAGCTATCTTGTCGATTATTCTTTTTAGTCTTTTGAAAGATGATCGATTTAGTTAAATTGTTAAAACGGAATGAGCATCTTTCGGGGATTTGAACTTTTCGACCTTAAGATTAATGACAAATATTGACAAGTAAATAAACATAATAGAACAAAGAGGGAAAGAGATTTGGGCCCAAATCTGGTCTTCCTGTCCGCCTGGGCCAGTATTTGGGCCCATTTTTGTTTTTGGGCCTTTGGCCGAATTTTTTCACCTGGCCTAAATCCTAGCAAGATAATAATAAGTAAAATGACGAGGGCTTAGGCCCAATAATAAAATACAATTCCGAATAAATAAAGGTGGGCTTTGGCCCGATCTTCTCAACTCCCGATCTGCTCCGTATATTTCAATTTTGAGACCTGTTCGTCGACTTTCAATGACCGGTTGACTCGATAAAGGAATTTGAGCCTTTATGGCTCTCTCAAAATGCCGGGAGAAGATGAGAGTTCGTAGTGAACTCATGCAGAGTTTACATGCGGCAAAAAAGAAAAAAAAAAAATAGAAATTAGCATTCATCAAGTAGTAGCCTCAAAATCCATCAACAACTATCTAGCAGCGAAGAAAGCTAAACAAATATCAATTAAAATCATGCCTAGTTATTTGAATATCTCAATCAAATTTGTACACTAGCATGAAAACAAAAACATGGATAATTTAACAGATCCTCAAGAGAAGATGAGAGTAAGATATGAGAATATGCATATAACATCAAACTATGACTAATCAACCATTTGCATTTATCTTTAACAGGCAACTGAGACGATAGGCAGAAACTACAATAAATAAATATATAGAGAAGTAATACTTTAGATTTTAAAACAATTAGAAAAGCTGTAAACTAGACATTCATCTTTTACATACAAGGTTCGGACAATGAGTCACAATAACCATAGAGTCAAAAGAAGGAGTAAGGTAATTTAAGAGCCTTTAATTTAAATGAGCAAGTAATATGCCCGGCGAATCACGGTAAATCCAAATTCAAAGCAATTCTAAGGTGGAAACAAAGACGCTAAAAATAAAACCGTTCCTCTAAACTTAACTAAATAGGGAAAGGAAGACCCAAATTTATGAAATTCTTTCTACAGAGAAGCGACAGGGATACTAAACTTAGACATGAACCACGACATACTTCCCTTTTCGATTAAAACCAAACAAAGACCATAAGAACGTTAAGTCATGACGATGGAAATAGAGTATAGATACAAATTTCGAAAACAACACACTTATCCGAAAGATTCAAACAAACGACTTAAGACTAGGCAAATTGGTCACGAATAAACCCGAAAACATTAAGCAGATGGCACACCGATGGTCAAGGCAAAATTGGGAACAACAGACCAATAACGACATAAAACTCCCAAATCAAATAGCTCTTGTGAAAACAACATTAACAACAAAAGGACCAAAATTCGGTCAATTCCAAGGACGCCATTAGCCGAGTGACGATCGAGGAAACTATTTTTTCTCTAGAAGAAATCGGCATTTCAAGCACCACAAAAGATGAACAATAATCATAGCAAGGGGACATGACGTTAAATATGCATATCTACGCCTCAACAGGCAATCAACAACGATATTTCGGCCTAAAATGAGAAGCCTCAGTTAAACTCATTAACAAAAAGTACAGATGGCTAAAGATTTGAACCGAAAACATTGAGATGAGAGAAAGTTTACCTTTTCCGGGCAGCGAAATGGGACGAGACGAACTGAACGAAGCGACAACCTCTCACACGAATCTAATCTCGAACAGCTAACCAAGAAGTGCAAACCAGACTCGAGCTAGGATTAGAGAATGTCTAAAATTTCTTTAGTATATCAGTGACTCACTTCAAGGAGATCAAAAAATAAGCCGAGTGAGTGAAGCTAAGATCGAAGAGTGGTCCTCTTTTCTACTTGGATTGTATCTTTTATATCGCTATGAATGTTTCTTTTCTATCCCTATATCAGTGAACAACGACCCAATTTTTCCAACTTTTCTCTGCCTTGGTAAATAAATTTTTTTTTTTTCAAAAAGAAAAAAAATCCCGAGAGCTTATATAGAGGGACACTAGGGTTCGGATTTGGGAGGGAAATCGATGAAAAACGGGCTCAAAGGCCCAATTTCGAAATTTCAAACTCGAAATCTCTTTTACCATTTTAGGTGAGACACCTTTTCCTTGCAATTTTTGCCCTATTCCGGAAGAGGAAAGGGGAGAAAACGCGTGCTGCTGCGATGTACGAATTGAGAGAGGCGGGCAGAAGGAGACAGCAAGAGGCAGCGTACTGCCTGTATGCATAGACACCGTGTAGTGACGCCGTGAGCTGGAATCATTCACTCGCTATGAATTCGAACGTCTTCAGTTGGAATTGCGAAGACGCCGTCTGTTAGCCGTGAAGAGACGTTGGAAGCTGCCAGAGGCGTGGACCTTGACGTGCAGTTGTACGCTTCTGGGTTTTCTTTTTGAAGGGAAGAGAAGGTGGGCCGGGTTTGGGTCGTTTTAGTGGGCTGGGCGGTGATGTTGCTGATGTACGCTGATGGGTAATGTTTGGTATGCATATGTATTGCTGAATTATTGAAATTATGGGCTGGAATGTATTAGTAAATTGGCATAAAATTTGGGCCGCTGAAATTAGCGTTGGGTTGCAAAATAAAAGCCCAAAATTGGTTTGTTTACTCGGTTTAGGGGATTTGGTTAATAACTAAATAAGATGAATTAATATAAATTAATTAATGAGCTTCTTAATTTTAATGAAATAAACTAATTAATTTTAAACTATAGCCATAACTTTAAATGACGTAACTTAAATAAAAAATGTGCTTTTCAAATCAACAAAATTAAATAAGACAAAATAACATAAAATAAGAATAATTAAACTAATAAAATAAATAACTTACAAGTATACTTTAAACCAAATTAATTTAATTGAATATTTAATTGAAACAAACTCTTTTTTAGACGACTTTCGAATAATCATAAAATATACTAATTATATACATAATTATGCAAAACATATATATTATCTAAGAATTATAAAAAGTGATAAGACTACCTTAAAATAACTTGAAAAATATTTGAATTTTGTAAAGTCAATTATTTAAATCGTTTGAAAATTAAGAAGCTCGGAAATTAATTATTATCGGGGAGAGTCAAAATTGGGTGTCAACACTTGGTGGGAGAACGAATTACCAACCCTAAACCAACCCAATACACCAATATTAAAACCAATTCATGAAATAATTATTAAAAAACAACTTAAAACCAACTAACAAATTGGGTCCCCATAAACTCCATCGATAGTCAAAGAATTTATGCGGAAATAAAACCCCTAGAAACTGAAAGTCATCAAACTCTAAATAGTCAAGACTGAGGATGCAACCCCAAAACTAAAACATAAAACTAAAAGCCTAGAGTGTATGTGTCACGACCTGAGCCTACACCCTGGACGTGGCCGGCACTCGAAAACCATTGTTGGTCCCCAAGTGAACCCTCATCCTTGCTGACTACAAGTGGAAGACTAACTCAAGCATACAAAGCTTAAAAACTGAATAAAATTCATTGAACTCAATTACAAATATTTAACTCAAATGAATAACTCTGAATAAAATAATATATTCAACTAGCCAACAATAGGCAACTCTTTAAAATATTTAATAAGATAAATGAAACAGACTTATCAAACTCTATTGTTTATCTAAGCCTCTAAATGACAAAGATGGAAGTCGGGACAAGACCTATGACATCCTGACAAAATTGAAAGTAAATAGAATCTTTCGGAAGCAAGGAGGCTCACTATAGCTAACTCGAACTCCATGTGGTATCAACAAAGCTCCTGTTGATGATCCTAAATACATGTATCTACATCATGAAATGATGCAGGCCAAATGGATCAGTACATGGAATGTACGAGCATGAAGGGGAAATCTAAAGCATAAACATAAGCTTGAACTAGTAGAAAAGAAACATACTTACCTCTTCTCAAACTTACTCAACTCAAGGAATACTCAAGGATACTCAAAACAAACTCAAACTTACTCAACTCAACTCAGAAGTACTCAAGGATAAGATACTCAACTCAGTAATAAGGTTCTCAACTCAGTGAAATGGGGCACAACTCAACAATAAGGTAGTCGACTCAATGTAGCACAATTCAACTCAAGATACTCAAAAATAAAGCAACAATAAAAGATGCAATATATGGAAAAAGAAAAATCATATTGAGTTGGACACTTGACCTTACGACGGCTGACATTGCTGCTACGACCACTGGACGACCTCCTTTTGAGGTTGTCCAGCCCGCCCCACCACCCCAAACCACCACATACGCCACCCTTTTCAATTCCAATACTGTAAATCCTAAACAATCTGCCCTAATTAACTAAAAAACAATCGCAAAATCAATCGAAATAATTCGTGGAGAACCTACGATCACTTTTTCAATGGAGGAAAGGCAAGACTTTATGATTGAAGAGGGATTGCATCAAGCAGTGGTGTTTAAATTATCTCATGGTGTGCCATATTTGAAGGTATTAAGGTCAATTTTACCGAAGCATATTGGTACCAAGGACAATTGTTTAATTGGCTTACTTGCTCCAAGACAAATTTTGTTGAGATTTGATCAGTATGAAGATTATGTACTAGCTTTATCTCACTCAGTTAATTATCTTCTCTACAATAGAGAGGCACACCAATGTAGGGTTTTTCCATGGTCCATTGGATATAATCTTAAGGAGGAAACGACGTTAGCTGTGGTTTGGATTTCTTTACCAAACTTATCTCCAGATTTGTTTGCGAAGAAGTCTCTGTTGTCTATAGCATCGGTAGTTAGGAAACCAATAGCTATAGATAAAGCTACTCAAATCAAGTCAAGACCTAGCACAGCTAGGGTCAAGGTTATACTTGATCTAATGGAAAAGCTTCCAAATCGTATAAGATTGCAGTTTGTGGATGGAAAATCTGGTAAGTTGATCAAGGTTTTTCAGGAGATTGTCTATGATAATCTACCTTTGTATTGCAATTATTGTAAGCACCAAGGTCATGATGAAGATAGTTGTCGTTTGATCTAAAAAAGAAATCAAAATAACAAACAAATTGATGATACCATTGAAGTTGCTACAAAAAGTACTATCGATAGTGAAAAGTATCAAGGTGATGCGAGAGAAATACTAAATGAAAAAAGAAAGGTTGTAGATGTCAATCAAAGTAAAGCCACTTCATTAGATCGGCAGTTGGTTGCTGTCCCTTCTGAGTAATATCGTGCACACGCAATGGATGTTGTTACAAGTAATATTGGTGTTCAAACAACTACCAGAAACAAAGGGGGAACGCCAAGAGTTGGGGTTGATTCGCCGCGAGTTGGTTCAGGCAAAAAAATAATGGATTCAAGACATAAACTAATGGATACATCTGATGTTGAAGATGCTGAAAATTCTGGGCAACATGTTTTGCAAGTTGAAACCAAGAATGCAACTAAAAATTGGACACTGGTTGCACACAAAAATTCAACTAGTAATCAGAGCCTTTTCCCGACTAGTATAAATAATTCTCCATGAAGTGAAAAGGGTGTGACTGGAAATTTTTATGACAGTGAAAAGAGGCAAGATATTAGTAATGCCTCAAGAGACCTATTATGTTTGAATAGCTTTGATGCTTTATCGAAGACTACTGGAAAGCAAGTAAAGTTAACAGAGAATGACAACGATTTGATCCAAGAAAAGCAGGTCTCACCATCTACTTTGAATAGCAAATTAAGTCCAGAAGTTCCCGTATTTGTGCCTAAATATGTGATTGAAAAGAAGAATGAGTCAAGGGTCTTAGTGTCAAATACAATTGATTTGGGCGAGGATTCTCTTGATGAAAATGAGGAAGACAATATGCTTGATTTTGGCGAGGATTCTCTTGATGAAGATGAGGAAGATATGCTGGACATGTGCTTTGATAGAGTGGATAGGGAAGGAGATATATCACCTAGGCAACAAAGAAGTGGAAGCAACAAAAGCAAAAACAAGACACATGGAAGGCAACATAGTTGGGACGGTAAAATGACTTAGGAGTTTGTTCCAAGGCACCTACCGATGCGACAGGCAAAGCAGAACAATTTGACAGTATCAATAGGTTCAATAAGATCCAATAAATCCATAAAGAAAGTACGAATTATCAAGTGTTGTTGGATAGGTTTGAAGAAGAAGACAAGACAAAAATACTTCAAGTTACTTTTGATGGGCAATCAATCTTTTTTAATTCATGCGTTTGCAATAGAAAGTTTGAGACTGATAACTCAACTTTCTTCTTGATTGGCATATTTTTACATTATTTAAGCATCCTCATTTGTAATATCATCATGGAGTGTATTACAAACTCTGTGGTGATCAGAAAATACTTAGTTCTATCTAGCTCTTATTTTCTTCATGCTTGTTAGGTAGTAGACACTTCATTAGAATTAGTACGGTAAAGTCTAGCCCCCCTTGCTTGCACTTATCTCTATTGATATTTTTTATGTTTAATAAAAGGCCACTAGACACTGTCTAGTGGTAAATTTGCAGGAAAAAAATATATATGGAAAGCTTTTAAAACAGTAGATAGCAACTCAATGTATTAAAGAACACAATAACAGCTCAACTTGTATATAATAAAATATAATATAACTTTGTGGGAGTTTCTCTAACCGACAACCATCACTATGAGCTATGTGATGATACATCGTCTCATCCACGCTGTCAGAACTGTCCTATACTTTGCCGGGAAATAAAACCTCTCAACTAAGTGGATCCACTAGTCTATGCTAAAAAGCATTAATGAATCATCTAGAAAGTATGACCCTTTCTATCCACGTTGGCTACATGGTTATGGAGACTTGAGTTATTATGAACTCTCCCCCATATCGGTACTCAATACTACTCCCAAAATATACTCAGCTCATATGTTTAAAACATAACTCTTCCTCTGTGGTTTGAGGTTATTACTCAAAATCTTTCTCTAAAAGAGATGTTACTCAAACTGCGCAAAACTCTTTTGGAAATCTTAGTTTCCTCCTCTTTTAAATTTGAAAACATTTACTCTTGGGACTACTTAGTTCTCATATATCATTTTAAATAAAATTAACTCGACTCTACTCTTTCTCAACTCAAGTTCTCAAGTCTTAATACAAGTTTAGAAAAATTTGTAAAAGACTTCTCAGAATAAAGTTCATGCCGAATAATCGACGTGAATGACTCTATTCAAGGTTTTCAATAACCATACATAGAACTCAATACTCGAGACTCAACAACTCAGAACTCAAGAACTTCAATGGTAATACTCGTTTCAATAATGCTCGACTCAGAAGGTTCATGAGGAATTATGGGCATGAACAGCTCACTCAAGGACTCAAAGATATTTCTCGTCTCAAGACTTCTCGACTTATAGGGTTCATGCAGAGTTATGGGCATGAACTACTCAACTCAAGGACTTCATGGGTAATATGTAATAGTTCCATGATTAGGAATAAAATCTCAAAAGGGTTAGGAACTATATACTCAAGACTTAGAACTTGAAGATACTACTCCTCTCAAAGGTACTCAATGTATGAAGTTCATGAGGAGTTTATGAGCATGAACAACTCGACTCAAGGGTATAAAGAACATTATGGAACTCGTGTATACGACACCTCTCATTCTTATACTTACTTCTTCAAAACTTAGCTCAAATCAATAATGGATCTCAAAGGATTCATAATTGAACTCAAAAGCTTTCTTGAACTCTACTCTTAACTCTCTCTTGAATGTGAATTATGAATTCAAGAGTTATGGTTCATGATATGAAGGATCTCTTTGTGATAAAGTAGAATCATGAATACATTCTCCTCCACTTGTTCGAGTCTTGAAACAAGTTATTTGAATTTGTAGAAGACTTCTCAACAAAACTAAAAAGGGGCATTCTTGAAATATTCAAAAGAACTCTCAAGACTTAACTCTTGACTTTACCTTAAATTTGAATTATGAATTCAAGATTATGATTTGTGATAGGAAAGATCTCGTGATGTTTAGGAGTATTTTTAGATAGTTAAACATAAAAAACAATTAAGAAATCATTGTCTGGAAGCAAGTCTGCGACGCGAAGATGCATTTTAATATTTGATCATGAAATAAATTTTGAGGCAGAGGGGTCCGCGACCTCTCCGCATCAAGATTTTGTGCATAGGGAGGGCAGGTCCGTGACGCGGAGTGAAGTACCAGATTCGCCCGACTTTTTCCTTCTTCATTTTCTAACCCCAATTCGCCTAAATTAGATTCTTTTTCTCAATTTCTCTTTAGATTCAGATACTCAATACATGTACACAAGAATCTAATTAAACATAACTCTAAAATCGACACGATTTCCTCAAGAACTCATGAATCTTATCTAAACTCAAGAACGAAAGCCAATTTCAAGAACACAATTCAAGAACATCAAACCTTCAACTTTCTAGAACGAATTTAACATGATTGGCATGTGGGTGAACAAATCCAACACTATGGAAGCTTACATACTTGAAAGAACCATCTTCTTGAAGCAACTTGAAGGAAAATCTTGAAAGATGAACCCTAGCCTTAGCGTTTCTTGAATTTCTTGAATGTAGAATTTTAGGAGTGAATGAGAGGGTTTGATTTATGAAAATTGATTTTTCTACATGTTTAGGGTAATTTAGATGACCCCCTAAGAGTTTTTAGGACCAAAATACCCTTTAAAAATAAATAAAATGAGCTGGGAGTCAGAATAATTTTTCAACAGGCAGTGAGGTCCATATTGGCTCCGTAACGTGGAGCCATCACGGAGCTGCTGCCAGCTTTGAGCGTCATTAGTAAATTAGTCATAACTTTTTACTCAGAGCTCGAAATTTAGAAAACTCGGTGGCGTTGGAAAGATAATTCAAAGATATTTCCTACCGTATCTTGTAGACCATCAAAATCATCTTGTGATAGGAGTTATGGTCATTTTAAGTTGACTTAAAACTTAAAGGAACTTAAGAATGATTTGAATGAACTCTCTTTAGTTCTTTTTGAAACTCAATGTGCTATATCTAGTGACCTTAACACTTAGGAAAATTTTAAATTCCTTGGTAAAATCTAACTCACTATGAATAATGGTTCGAGTCTTAGTTCAAAAAATTTCTGGAGTGTTACAGTATGTGTCCGAAAAGATGGACAAGAAGATGTAGAAAGAACTCATGACAACCTGAAAGAGTAGATCACCCTTGTATTTGACGTCATACGCCCCTTATTTGAGGTATAAGATCAACCTATAGAAGATGTCTTGTACTTAATAAGGAAAGAACATGTGCAATATTAGTAAGAAAATCATAGTGTACTGTGAGGATCATACGGCTAGTCTATGAATGTAAACAATTCACCACAAAGCAGTATCATAGAACAATACATATAACAATAGTTATCAAATCACAGACTCCTAGTCACATATCATGAAACAAAAATACCTAGATGCATGTCCCACACGATCACAGATGCAAATGCCCGGTTCTCTCATAGAACCACAATCACATACCTGGTCACGAAAACCAAACTCAAATGGTTAGTTTACCGGCGTGGTACCGAGTCATCCATAGTTATCTTACCAACATGGTACCCGAACCAACCAACAATCACAAATAATCATCCACAATCACAAATACAATGAATATCACCTCTTGAAAACCTCGAGTCACAACAAGCCCATTGTATGAGATTATAAACATGATGTCATTTCATATGTATTCCTATGTATTCCCTACCATGTATTGCACAAAATATACTACAAAACAGTAGACATGCATACATACATATATTAATCAGAAGCATACAACTATCACCTACCTCGAACCAAGCCTCTCAGAAACTCTAAAGAACATGAGTTTTCCCTTTTTTGAAGTATCTTGGCTTGTTCTTGGTAAAAAAAAACAATAAAAATAACAATCAATCACTAATGACCTATTCGTTATCCAGATTATCAATAAATCCTAACTCCAGGCCAATATATGATCATCTTCCATAACTTAGGGCTTTTTCCACTGTGGAATCATGTCAAAACCTTCCTCCAAAGGCAATAACCTAGATTCTAAGGCTTAAGAATCAATGGAAAAGGTTAGGGAGTCAAAATCTTACATTTACCAACGAATTCTGGAAAAAGGAGTACAAACTGCCCTAAATCACCCCTCCCAAGTCCAAGAGCAAAAACTAAAGAAAATAGGGATTTTGGGGTTGTTTCTGTATAAAATCTCATTTGCTCCGCTATAGCAGAACTTACTCCGCTATAACATAGGCAAAACTTTAGAAACTTAGGAATTTAAGAAAGGTCACTTTTTCACAACACAACACATTCTCTTGATGTCCCGACATATCACTTCCATACCAAGATCAATTCCAGGAGTTCTACTTATCCAAATTAAATTTTGGAAAGCCTTATGGACTCCTTAATGTCTTAGCTACAAGAAAATATCAATCTGTAACACCCCATAACTGTAAAGAACTATAAAGAAATTAAAAAGTGGAAATAATTATTTTTGGAAAGAATTTAAAAATCTGGAAAATTTGTCAAGTATGTTAAGTTGAGTTTTTGGTCAACTTTCAAACGACCATAACTTCTAGCTCAGGATAAGTTAGGTGTGTCTCTAGATATCATAGGAAAGATCTTGGAACAATATTTCCTACGCCACTGAGTTTACGCGATTCCGAGTTTGTATGAGTGAGTTATGCCCATTGGAACTTGGGCTGTTCAAATAAGGAAATGTCCAATCCGTATTTTTAAAGGGTAGTTTGATATTTTCCTTACCCAATTTATTTAATTCGTTTTAATGAATTAATTAAGGGTCAAAACTGAATTCGTTCAGTTTAGAAAAAAAATGGAAATCTACGCTAGGGCTTGGAGGAAAGAGAAAGGAGAAGAAAGTTCAAGTTTCGACGTCTTCATAAGGAATCGCTTGTGGAATTCGTCAAGGGGTGATCCCTACGAGGTATGTGAGATCACATAGCGTTGGGTTAGTTCTCCCACGCACCAAGCATATTTAATTCAGTGTATTTTCGTCCTAAAAAGACTAAGAATTTGATGTTCTTGATAGTTGTTCTTAAATTGATTTCGTTCTTGAATATGAGTTGGGATTAAGGAGTTTCTTGATGTTAAAGTGTTGTTTTCTTGAGTTGTTTGGGTTAGATTTTTTGTATATAATTTGGGTACATGAATCTAAAGTGAATTTGAGAAAAAGAATCGGATTAAAATGATTTAGGATCAGAAAACGAGATCAAAAGTTCGTCAGAATTTTTCCTGAAGGGAGGCTGGCACGACGCGCCCCCGTAGTGCCGGAGGGGATGACGCGGTGCGCCAGTAATGCACCAGTTTTGAGCCCCAATAAGTTGGGGCTGGTGCGACGCACCCGGGATGCGCCCAAATCGTCATTTTTCACCAGTTTTCGTCGTTTAGCCTATTTAAGTCCTTCTAAAGTGTACTAACAATTTCCATTGATTCTAACTACTCTAAATGACTTCTAAACATCTAGAAATCATCCAGAAACATAAATCATAACCTTGAATCCATAAATTCAAATTCAAATCCAGAAACATGAATCATAACCTTAAATTCAAATTCAAGGAAAGTCAAGAGCCAAGTCTAGGAAGTTCTTAGAGTATTTTCTAGAAGTCTTTTGCAAATGATTTTAACTTCATTTTAAGACTTAAAGTTCAAGTTGAGTAAAGAGTAAAGAGTAAAGTTTGAAGTTTATTTCTTGAAAGAAGTATATGGGGACTATGTGTTGACACCCAATTTTGGACCTCCACTATACAAATTAATCATCGAGCTTCCTAAATTCCAAATGATTTGAAATAATTGGCTTTATAAAATTCAAAATAATTTTCAAGTCATTTTAAGTAGTTTGTCATTTTTATAAATTTTAAAATAATGAATATGATATTTTATATAATTATGTGTCTAACTAGTATATTTTATGAATGTTAGAAAATTGTCTCAAAAGGATTTTAGCTTTATTTAAATATTTGGTTATTTAGTTTAAATTAATTAATAGCTTATATTTCTAGTTAATTAGTTTATAATTAATTTAATTATTATATAAT
>JAJOOS010018872.1:0-32260 GCA_029582725.1 Solanum chiquidenum | reverse complement strand
CTTATCAATTAAAATAGAATAACTTCATGAACCCTTTCGACAGATAATATATGTCATATATATAAGATCATAGTATATCCATCATTAATTTATATTTATATAACGATAAAATATAATTATAATTAAATAAGAAATATTTTCATTTTTAATTTTTTCTTGAATTGAAGATAAACATTTGTTAATTTAAAAAATATTATTAGAAATAGAATATGTTAAAAATAAAATAAATAATATATTTATTTGAAAAAATGAGCATTTTTTTTACCCAAAATAACAATAAGGGCATTTTTGGACCAAAGTATTGACGAAAAGGGCATTTTTGGACCAAACTACAAACGGAGGGCATTTTTGTTCCTTTCACATAGTTTAAGGGCATTTTTGACCCTTTTCCCTATTTTTTATTATGAACTTGTTGGTGGAATATTCATTTTTACTTATTTATTATATTAATATTAATATAAATATATATTATATACTATCAAAATGTTTATTACTTTTGTATATCACTTAAAAGATTAAAATTAAAAGCGATGTCAAAAAAGAAAAGAGAAATTCTTATTAAAATAGAGCAAAAAGAAAAGAAAATAAACAAATTAAAATGAAGGAGTAATACAAATTTGATTTCTAAATAGTTCAAAATTTAATGTTTGAATTCATGTAGAACTTTTATTTTGATATTGATATACTTTAGAGATGCCATATTTTTTAAGTATCGTGCTAGGCAATGAGATTCACGTTTATCTCATTTCTATTATTAAAAAAATGACGTGTTGGAAAAAAGAAAGTCGAGGAAGATAAGTTGCTCTTAGGTCTACCCTGTTATTGGCAAAATATTCTTCACTATCACCATTCACAAACTCTCTCCGTTTTCATAATTTAATTTCATTTGGCATTAAGTTTATTAAAATAAAAAAATTAATTTACATATAATTTTAAATTAAAATTATATCAAATATACTAAAACATCTTTAATCACATAATCTTAAATAAATCATGTAAAAAATTAAAATTAAAATTAAATTTTTATTCATTCTTTTTGAAATTAACTAAAAACTACTTTTTAAATTGAGGGAGTAGCATTTTGTAGTAACTTGTGAACGTGGGTGATAAAAGATACAAACAACCACTAAAGTTTCAATTTTAAAATACATTATTTTTTCAAATTAAACTTTATATTCAATCAATCAATCAAAGTACTCCCTCTGTGCCTTGTCATGGTTTCTATTTTAAAGTGAAATGATAAGAATTTTGATTAATATTTTATTATAGTTTTTGAATATATAAATTTTTTGTTTAAAATATCAAATTAATATAATTTAATTTCACTTTAAATATTAATCAAATTGATTTTCGAAAAACGTAATAAAGATGGAGGGAGTATCTAACACGATTACTTAATAGTTGTCTATTATAGAACACGTGGGAGGAAATGGTTGGCTTGAAGAGCACAAGATCCACCAAAGGCAAGAGTGCGCCAAAACGTGCATCGCATGCCCCTAACACTTGTATTTTTTTATTTTTTTTTCTTTATGACAAGGGAAATCCGCAGCCGCTATCCTTTGAATGTGCACATGATAAAACCCCCGCTCCTATGCAATAGCTCGCAAACCACATAGGAGAGGTAACCCGCATTAGGCAAGCCCGATGCGACGAGCTCGACCTAGAAGGCAAACCCCTTGCTTTCGATGGCAAGGGGTTTCGAACTTGAGACCTCCAACATGGAAGTCCCAAGCCTAAACCACTGAACCACCCCGAAGGGTAAAAAATTATTCATAAACCGAACACTCGTATTTTGTTGGAGCCCCTTTCAATTATTTTTTTCCAATTTTCTTTTATGTACGCAAATTCAAAAAATAATAAAGAAATAAATTAATTCAAACATTTTGAAATAGCTAGCAATATTTAAGTTCACAAGGGTCTCCCTTAAATTTTTGCACAAATATAGTCAAAGCTCTTTCTATAGCTACTACTAGGTCAATATGTATGAAGAAGAAGAAGAAGCAAAAGTCATATAAGTAAGACTAGTGAATAGTCCATGTATCCTCATACCAATTTGTGATTATTGTGGCACATTCTCTTACAACGTTTGTTATTAACAATTAACAAATATAAATACTTGCACTAACTTGAAAAATATCTTCACGTGCTGTTTAGAAAATCTAGGATATTATTGTTCTTTTGGAAGTTTGTTCGATGTCTAGTCATCTTAATTCTTATCCATTTGTCACTCTTTTTATAATATTCAGTAGCAATGTTGGATGTCTAATTAACTAAAGAACCTACTTTTAACAACTTGATAAGCTCGTAGGCCCTTATGTCTGTACTAGAACATGGATGTTTTATCAAGCCACAACTCCAAGAATGTCATATCTTGTAAAATCAAGTCATCAACAAATATCTAAGAAACTCAGCTACTCCATTTTGCTCAAGAAAATACCATTAAGCAAATTAGTATCCAAGTTACGGGTTGAGTTGAAAATTTGTTCAACACAGAAAAGAGAGGATCTTGACAATAACCGTAACAGACAAAAGCCACAAGCCAGAAAGTTGCTAAATAACATGGAAGAATGAACCAACAGATATCGTAAACGATGTCACGTCCATGAAGACAACAAAATGACAAGCAACGAAAGAGAATACATACATCATAAAGCTTCAGAAAGATTACAGATTATCCACATTCAAGGTATACACCAGACATACATTCATTAACCAGTACTCTTTAACACCTTACACACCATCAAGACTAGTCCACATCAAACTTATAGATTCTTACAAGCAGTTTTCATTGCTGAGGAGGAAACCGCATATGCCTTGTGAAACCCCCTTATCTATAACCACGAGGGTAGTTCCTTTCATAAGGAGAATATGACCGGGATCGCGCACGTCTCGACCTTCCAGCATAAGGTGAGCGTCTAGGAGAATAATCTCGCCCACCTCTATATGGAGAGCGTTTTGGAGATCTTCGGTACCCATAGTCACCACGGCCATGATACCTACCACGATCACCATGATAACCTTTGACCAAAGCAATGAGTAATTAAGAGATTCCCACAATTCAGTATGAATAGAATAGAAAATTACACAGCATCAGAATCTTACCATCACCCCTTCCGCTCTGATGAAGCCCAAGATAATGACCAGGTGTTGGAGTCCTTGGGCGTTTTCTACGAGACTGAAAAACAAAATATATCATCTCAATATGTGAAATCTGAACATATGAGATTTACATCAAGAACAAATGGCTTATCTTGACCAGATAATTTATTCTAGAGAATGAATTCCTTGTAATGGAAGAATATGAAATTGCTTTTCACGGGTGTTCTCTTCACAACAAAAAAACAGATATATTTCTAATTCTATGAAATCTTAACCTATGATGTTGACATCCAAAACAAACGAGAACCAGAAAATGCACTCCTAAAGAAAGAACATAACATTCAACTAATTTGTTCCAAAAAAAGCAAGTCTCTTCGAAAAACCTCTGCATAACTGGAGATACTGGTGAGGAAGGTGGCACAAGCGCATAATCATGCCTATTACTAAGAAATAGGATATGACACTAGTCACACAGGATAGCAGCTTAAAACTTTTTGCACGTCTTATAACAGCTAAAAAATGGAGCTAGAACCAACGCCAGGATGAGATACCATAAAAGCCTGATTATATTGTTGATAATGATCGTTGATTAGTTGAGAGTTTGAAGTATTTGCTGAGGTTGTATAGTTGTTTGGCAAAATAGTTGCTAAGTTTAGTTGATCAGATGCATGTGAAAAGCTGTTTTAGCAGGCCATTTGGTCAAGCTGAGTGAATATAATGTTGCAATGGAAGAACTGATCATCTTTGATTGCTGCCAACAAAGCTGACGTAATGTCTTCTGAATATAATCAGAAAACCTCCAAGTCAAGAAAAAAGAAAAGCAACCCAACAGAACAATGGTTCATCAATCAATGTATAAATAGCTCACCTTCTCCACTGTTATGGATCGGCCTTCAAGGACGGACTGATTAAGGTGCTTAATGCAGCGATTGGCATCCTCAGGACTATCCATTGTTATGAAAGCAAAACCACGAGAGATGCGAGAACGGGGCTCCACAACCAGAAAAGCTGACTTCACCTAATCAAAAGAAAGTAAAAGAGAAACTTCAATAGCAAGCTTTAGAGTATGAACAATGAGAAAAGAATCCAACCAAAATGCCACAACACATCAATATCTTGGCAAATGCATTGACAAGACTTTGCTCATACAATAAACTTAAATGAAAACTAGATGTTTCTAAGAAAATCATCATAAATGAAAACTTCCATTATAAAGAGTAGATACAATACAGATGATTTTGAACGAGAGAGAATGTTGGTATGCCGTATGAGCACCGAATCATGGCAGAAACATAACCAGAAAACAACTTGCTTATACGTAAACCAGAAACCAACCTTTCCCTCCTTTGAGAAATGCTCTTCAAGATCCCTTTGAGTGACCCTTGAAGATAATCCAGTCACATAGAGTGTGTTTCCGGGATTAGTTTCTTCAGCCCTAATCAAGTCATGGAGCAAAAATTAGAGAAACCGAAACGAAGCTGTTAACATAAAGAAGGTGAAGTAAAACTAAAGTTCCACTCATACCTTCCATGACTTCTGGACCTGGATCTTCCTCTTGGCCTTGACTGTGATCTAGTTGGGGATCGAGAGCGAGACCTTGACTTTTGTTCCCAAGGTGAAGGAGAGCGGGAATACCTGGGAGTCCAAAAAATACAACATCGAACTAGTTCAGTACTATTAGCCCTCAAAAAAAAACATTAACACCAACCACATGTCTTTAAAGATGGTTCCTCGAGTAATGATGGCATCTTTATCAAGTATATGTAGCTCATAAAATTTCTCTGTCAACTAATAATACTAAAGACAGTGCCTTAAAGAAAATCCGTTGGAGATTTATTTGTGTACAAAAAGAAAACAGAAATGCATTGCTAAGATTATGTAAACGTGTTCTCCATAAACATGCTCAACAATTGTACTTGAAAAAAATTGTCAAAAACTTATCCATAAAGATTGATCGATACTTTCTAACTCAAGAAAGACTTGGCACGTAACCATTATTATCAATAAGTAGGAAGACCTTTGAAGACCATACAGTGGGACACTTCATTAGGATGTTCCCTGGAAAACTTTGCTTCAAATCGAACCTTATCCTTTGCATAAAAAACATATAGGATGAATGACTTTGTTATACAGAATTACCCATATGAGAGCCTCAGAAATGTTTTATGCTTCAGTGACATTCCCCAAGAAAACATACGGAAAACTAACCCTACATGATAAACATAAAAACAATTCTTCCAAAACCAGATTCATACATTACTATTTCTCTATTAAAAAAGATTAGCACCTTAACATCTCTCCAAAACACAAATCAAAATGAGCTCCCCCAAAATCAAACAAACCCCAATTAATTTCTTTACGTCACATAGATATCCCAACTAGCCTGATGAATAAAACAATGTATTCACCCTTCACAAGGCCAACAACCGAATAGAGAAAATATCAATCAGCGAAATACAGACAAAAAAATCCTAATAAAAAAAATCAATTACCGAAAGTTAAGACGGATCAAGGCGATTCAACAAATACACAGAAATTCTCAAAGTTATATAAAGAAACAGAGTGGTACCTTTTGCGAGGAGAATCAGCCTGCAAGAAATCATAAAGATGATAAATTTGTTAGTTTCGACAATTAATTAGGTTAAAAAAATTTGAAATTATGCAAAACACATATATATTATTGGAAGAAAGATAATGGGAGATCAGAGAAAGCAAAGCTTGCCATTTCAGATGAGGGAAGCGAACCCTAAATTGCCAATATGACGGATTTTGACGCGACAAGAATGATGCTGTAATTATATGTTCAAGAGTTCAAGCTTTTAGCGTGCCTGTCATAAATAACCAGAATTTTAGTTATGCCCTCTTATTTTGAATAACATCACTTCAATCCCTTTGAGATAGGAAAAAATTATTTATTTTTCTTCGTGAGGGAAAACGGTCAAGAATATTCTCTATTTTTATTTATTACTCTCCTCATCCTATTTTATGTGGCACTTTTCGGATTTCGAGATTCAAACAAGTCTATTTTTTACCGTAATTTTTCATAAATCTTTTAAACATTTTGAATTTTCAATTATTGTGACTTATAGTACTTTTTACGTAGTTTACAAATATATAAATTTCATTTCAAAAAAATTGAAGATTCCATGCGCAAATTCCCGATCAAACTTAAACAGTTTGACTCTCGAAAAATAAAAAAGTGTTACATAAATTGGGACAGAGGGAATAGTAGCTGAATTTGTCCTTTATTACGTTAGTATTTAACTAAAAATACTTTCGATGTTACTATACTTAATAAGTATACCCCTCAATTGGACGTTTCTTCTGACCCGGCCTAATTTCTAATTGAATCAAATAATTAAAAAAAAAAATTGTATAGTTTTTTTTTGTTTGGGTGCGAGCATAGCAATGCTAATCTTCTGTTAACCAAATAAGAAAATCAAACAAAATCGTCGGTAACTCCAAATATGGATAATTTCTAGATACATTCATGATGTATGTATCTATATCTTTTGTCTTGGAGCATTATTCAAATTATATTCTCTTTTATATGTGGATAAAGAGAATTAAAGGCTAAATATTTTAGATGTTTTACAATAGTTGTCATATATATTTTTTCAAATGCATAAAAGTTCAAATTTAATCAAGATTTCATACGACTTAAACAAGAAGTTCTTGATTAATAGCTTTAATTTTCACAATAACAGTCCTATCACCACTAATCCTAAGTTATCAGGGACGCTAGAAATTGGCATTCAGAAACTTCTCTTTAGTCAATGAATTATTATTTTTCTAATAGAAAGTATTAGATTGTTAATTGATTAATAGTCATCTATAACTAATATAATTGAATTTCAAAAGTAAAATTGTAGGACATGAACTAAAATGAATCAAAACAATTAACATCTCAACTTTATAGTCCCATGAGACCCACAATATTCAGCACAAATACAAGCCCACAATCAAATCATTTCTACCTGTTTTTTCACCCTGTATTGTACAACATAGAACAAATGTACAAAATGACAAATAAGGATCTTGCAGCTACATATTTTTACAGTGTCCAAACTCACAATCGTGTTAATTATTGAGGACTGACTATGTGGTCAAAACATCTGGGATAGTAGGGGCATGATTTCCCAGTATTCTACCCCCTACATCTGGGAAATTTTCATATTCAGGTAATGGACCTACTTTCCCGTCCGCGCCTACATGTATTGGATACTTGAGAAGATGTCCTTGTAGTTGAGTGAAATTTTCAGCTGTATAACTCTTCCAGTTACCTTCAGCAACCTCATTCACCCTCCTCACGCATGTTAGCGCCTCTGGTTCCTTGAAACATTCTTCTATCCTCCCAAGGTGCTCTGCCCACAGGGACATTCTGTATCCATAGATCTGGAGATCAAGACAAGATGAATAAATAAATGTATCCGGTTTCGTTAACATCAGTGTTTGGTTAACGTGTCTTCTCAAGATAAAGTATGTGCATTATGTGATTTTCTTTCAAACCTGTCCCTCTGGATGCCTTTGCTTTTCTGTCCATGCATAATGAGGCTGGTAGGCACCCATAGCTATCTCTGTATCTTTCGACCCAGCTAAAGATCTCTGATTTATGTTGGCAGAGCCCACTATAACATACTCATCATCCACTATCATTCCTTTGGCATGAACATATATCATGAAACGCTGAAACTTATATGAGTCTGAGACCTGGTTGCACGTCAAAGAAAACCTCTCACAAAAGTATTCAAGCTTGATCAAATTCAAATAAGCAAAATAAAACAAAAAACAAGAAAGCATAGAAGGTGACAACTCGCAACGAAATAAAATTGTGTTTACTGTATGAGGGTTGATTTGGTCACTGGTGTTTCCTAAATCTATGTACTAACTCATATGCTTACGTTAGCTACTTGATAAAATTGAACTTCATTTCATTTCAGGGTGTATATGATTGGATTCAGTCAGCCTCTCGACATAATTAGAGGAAGGCTTCAGTTACTACCTTACTGGCATTTCTTCATGGATCCAACTATTAGGTTCGTGGGTGGTTCATGAAACAACTCTGTTCTGTTCACCAGAAGAACTCATCTCAATTGCACCTTTATAAGTCAGTCTCACTCATCATAAATGGTTTACCCACACCAACTAGTGGTCCATAGTAAAGCATGCTACAACTTGTGTAATCAAGCTTTTGAATAATCATTCACCAATTGAGCGACCAATATAGAGTTCAGGGAAACGTAAAACAAGCAGAGTTTAGGAAATTTGATATTGTTTAAAGTTAAAAAGTCAGCCATATTTTAAGACTCTAGAACCCATTTTTATCAATATTAAAGGCAGCTTTTACTTCAGTTGCTCCTAAGTGTATTTTGTGTATAATAAATTAATAATGTATATACACTACAAGAATATTTTAAGAATAAGAAAATTCCCTATTACCTTATCACCATTACCAGAAGATTGAGCAATAGAGCCTGGAATTTCTTCACGGTTACCAAGGCAGTAGAAATTTAAATAATCTTGCGGATGCGAGTCCAAAATCTGCATCGATTTGAGCTCGGTTGCAATTACTTGATACATCATCTGTATTGTCTGGCTCTGTCAAAAGCAAACAAAAATCTTAAAAAGCTTTTCTCATTTCTTCTTGTATACCTTTTTTCAGATGGCTTCTTCCTTCAATATTCAGTTAATCACATATTGAATCATCAAAATTGCATAGTAATATAATAACAATGAGAGGCATGAAGGAAAATATGTCATGGAAAGTAGAGTCTTATCAAAATCACCACTCATTTTTCATTCTGTCAGGTCCTCAAACATACAATAAATCCCATAAACATCCCTTTTCAATGTCCTTTTTCTGGCTTGTCCCTCCATGTCTAAGGAAGGAAATATACCATTTTAAAGGATAAGAATATTTTCTCATTCAAATATTAAAGCAAATAAAAGCTCTCTCTATTGGATAGGTATGATTATAGTTATTAGAAAGAGGTGGCCACTGTTTATGCTAATGCACACACTTATGACTAGTACATTCAGATATTTGGATGCAGTAACTGTTCAAGATAGCTGGCATTTCTATTGTGAAAGTATCCTTGCCTTGATATAGCTGCCTATTTGAGGCCAGTATCACCTAATCATTTTTTTTAATTGTTATGGCCAGTATCAGTATCACCTAATCATTGCTCATTTAAAACTACCTATCTACTTCATAAAATCCAAAAGACATAATCAAAGAGTTTCACTAAAATTACCTGCCAGAAGAGTATTTCCTGCACAGTGATTGACTTAGGGTCCCCTTCAGGCCACATGGGCATGACAACATATACACAAAATCGTTCCCTGGCTCTAATTTTACTAGTGATTTTCAGTGACAATTCCATCGGTATCAGATGATCAGCTCCTGATCAAGTGAACATCAAATGAAATCAGGAAGCAATGTAACAACTCCAAGAGTGTTGGAAATGAGTACCTCTCGAAAAGAAATATAAGGAAAACTATGTAGGAGCTACAATTTTTATTTAGGAGGTTGCACAATCTCAAAACCATATCATTTTTTTCTAGGAAGCTGCATAATTTGGAATCTTACCAAGTTTGAAGCGACATCCTATTAAATTTCTAAAATGGGGATGCATTCCAAGTGACAAAGTGGTCATTTAGATGATATTCTATTGCTGAACCATATTCTGACCGCACTATTGAGTTTTACCAATGTGTTTCAATGCATTAAGTTGCAACAATTCAGGTTTCCACTTTTCATATGGACAAGAATATAAACCCAAGCCAACATTAACACAATGCTACAGAGTGGAATCTAGTACATTGCAATTCAGAAACATAGCAAGAAGATTAAAATTTGACCTGCATCTTTGTATGATTCCCAAGCGTATGACGATCCAAGAAAATACTGATTTTCAATATATATGAAATGCTGAGCTGATCTTATTGCCTGAATATATGCGGCTTCAATGCTTTTATCTACTATCAGATTTTTTGAGCAGACAAGGTTCTGCAAAAGATATAATGCCAAAGAAAATGTGAAGTGCGAGGGGAAGACAAGTTTTCTTCCTAGAGTTCCTAACAGATTACAGCTACTTTAGCAAAAGTTCGAAAATAGAACAAAGGCTATGGTTTCCTTGCCTGTGCGTGCGCAACATCAATTGTCTTGGGAAATCCCTGCACCGAACCAGAATCAATGGAACGGAAGATCTGCAATAAAAGAATGAGGATGAAAGTTGAAAAGGATGTAAATTATTCAAAGATATCCACAAAACAAAAAAGTATCAACCTGTACATGCCAATTTTCTGAGTGATCTTCCCCGTATACATGTAGTTTAGGATCATCCTCTGGGATTGCAGTACTATCCTTTAAAACAGCCAAAGCAGGGCTTAGTATCCATGAGATACGCTCAATTTTTAGCATAGCATCATCATGCCAATGGGACATTGTTTTCTTAAAAAACTTGAATTCCCTCCACTTTGTCGCTTTCCTCCATCGTTGAGCAAAGTTTATAAGCACATCATATACAGCAGGTCCATCAATTCTGCAATGCAAATCATGCCATGGTTGCCTTGGAGCCTTGGTCCCTGCCTAATGCATGCAACCAAAAAAAAATAATCAAAACAGAGAAAAGAATAATCAATTTTTGAGAAAAATGCAGAAAAGAAATAATGAAAAGAAAGGAAAATGTTACAGAAAAAGGTCAGAGAACGCATGTAAACATGCAACATGCTGAAATGGGCTTGGTATTCAACTTGATTTCAATTGAGACAGAAGGCGAAGGCCCTGCACATAAGTTACTAAGGGACTTTTTAGATAACCCTATTCAATACTTGCAATAGAATGTTCAAAGTTGAATGTACAAAATATAACGGTAGACATGCTTGTTAGGGTTAAAAAAATATTCAATATCTATCAAATACTAAATATTTTATGGCAAACAACACTGAAATACATTAAATCAATCACTAACATATCGATAATAATCTACAAAATTTCTTATGTCATGGTTTATGTTGGAAATTATTTTATCACAGTTCTTGTATATTGTATTATACAGCTATTTGTTAATGAAGAATTATTTTCAATAATTCCATTGCTAACAGATTTACATGTTACAGATTGAGCATTGGAGATGAAATAGGCTTATCTAAATTAAGGCTAATGACTAACACACGACCAATACAGAGTCAGTAATAAATAAGTTCCAATTTTTCAAAAAACGCATCCAAGGTAAGAAATCATGATAATAAGAAATAGCAATCAAACAGCTGATAAAACTTCTGGAAAATAATTACAAAAATTATGGATGTCAAGAACCATATTTAAATTTGAAAGGTAAATATTCAAAATCCAGGGACATAAGTTTCAGTGTTCAGCCTTTAACTTTCACTATTAAACAGCTAATAAATCTCCTGAACAAACCATATGTTTTCCGGCTTTCCTCCCCAACTAACTACAACATACTTGAGAGCTTGGACCACTGTAAACTACAGATCTGCCCTTCGCTCGTCAAAATTTAGATCATGTGAGTGATAATAGCTACTGACTAAATATCTAGCAGCAAATTGTCTCCCAAAATATGAAAAGATGGCTTACACTTGTTATTTTCAGAAGAAGAATTTATTAGATACTTTACATAAACCTAAAACTCTTTCTTTCTAGAAGACTTGGTAACAATAACATGTGATGATAAATCTGCTGTAACCCTTTTTGATAATTAAGTATAATAATTCTGTTGTTAGTGCCCACAACATCCCACCAGCATCAACTACACTAGCCATTTGCCACAACCAACCAATTTCTATGATCCGCATTCCACAAGCCCATTTCAATGTCTGCTGAACGCAATCATTGTTGTTCCAAATTCTGCAAGGAAAAACGTAGCAACAACAACATGCCCAGTGTGATCCCCCCACAAGTGGGGTCTAGGGAGGGTGAAGTGTACACAGACCTTACCACTAGGTAGAGAAGTTGTTTCGGATAGACCCTCAGCTCAAGAAAAGTGGCTTCATAAACAGATTTGACAAATAGAAGAGTAAAAACTATGGTGAAAATACTGTAGAAAAGAAAAATACTGACAACAAGCATAGTAAAGATAACCCAAGTTTCATGAAATTCTTAGATACAATGTTCTAGAAATGAATAAATCAGCAAGAATAGTAAAAATGTTTTTCGTGAATCTACACGCAAGAGCGCTGATCCCTTAACCACCTTCACAGTTCTGGAAAATTATCAACTATGTAAAGTAAAGAATCATCCCAGAGACATATGACAGATATCAGAACTGTTCAGAAAAAAATTGAGAAGAAAAACAACTCACAGGAAATGTAGGCTGATGAACGTCGTCTTTAAATACAGTGTCAAGGTCACGGAATAAGCGATGTTCAGGTGTATCATATCGACCATCGCAGAGATCCAGACCTCCTAAGAATGCTGTTACTTTTCTATTATTACCGGGTGCCTGTGTATCAACCAGAACACACTTCTGATGGTGTGTAAACATGGTTCCAACTACCTAGAAGCAAGAATATTCAGGTCACAAAATCACTTCATTGCAATATTGGTAGAGGGGAAATAAAGAATCCAGAGGTAAGGAAATTGGCGTAATTGATATTATATTTCATAAAAAGATTGAAGAGACTCTCAGAAGGGAATATTTATGCCGACCATACAAAATATAGCTTCACACAGCCCATTAAAACTTCAAGTACTGCTGCTTTAGAAGAATTATATTACTTTATTCCACTCATTCATGAAAATATTTTGTCAAGCCACAGAAGGCAAGCATTCATATTTATGTTTTTCTGATGAGACCAAGCTCTTCCTTGATCCCTATCTTTCTTCCGCAAACTTATAAGAATATTTTCTACAAAGTCATAAGAAAGAACACCCTCCATCAAATGGAACGCCTTATTCTGAACGCAAACTATTGAAGGCATGGTTCAAGGGGCAATAACTTCACAGGCACATAGAGAATTCAATGATCAGAAGATCTCAAAGTACATATAATCTAGCAAATGCGTCAATGGTTATGAAAGTTAACCTGTTGCTTGATAAGGCTGAGCTTACTGCTAGCATAACGTGGTGACAAAACGCATATTACAGAGGAATGCTTAAAGAACTTCCTGGTCTCCTCGTCGTGAGTTCCCATTACTCCCGCCTGCATCCAATGCCATCTCAAACTATTGTGAGATTGACCAACAAGAACTACAACTAATGATGCAGTCATTTGAAAGCAAATAGAGAAAAACAATTCATTATAATGTAAATTGAGCACATCATTAAAATAATAACAACTAGCAGCACTCAGACAATATTCTTATCTTACAGCTATCTGAGCACATACTTAAAATAACAGCCAATAAAGTATCCAAAATTACTTCAATATAGTTTATCAAAGAAATCAGTAAGTAATACTCTAGTATAAATATCCATACCGTGTTAATAAAGAACTTATCATGGGAAGTTTTATCATCCCAAACTAACAACAGAACCCGCACCCCTTCTTGGGACTTATATTTAAGTAATTCACCAAGTGTCAAGTCACCGCCGCGCGGCAATGGCCTGGTGGGCTCTCGAACTAACTTGACTTTGTGAAAAACAGACCACCCAACAATGTAAATCAAGTGATGAGCCTCTGTAATTGCATAACATATATCTTCCCAGCATTTGTTGTGTTCAAAGGTTGTATTATTTTCCAACTGGATTTCCGGCAGCTTAAACTTATCACTAACGTGAGCATCTTGGTATAGCTTCACTGAACTCCCTTTTCTCAATGGGAAGTACGTATTCCTTACCCCTAAATACTGAGGATCTGAAGCAATTCCTCGCTTATACAATGGGTTTGTATCATATGGAACGAATTTCATCCATAACCGGAGAGCCGTGTCGGGTTTTGGAGATTTCCCTGAAGCGCCAATTACGGGAAACCAGCCGGAAACCACCTCACCGGAGGCTATCTTTTCGGCCGGAATTGTAACTTTACCCATAACTTGAGCTCCGAAAACATCATCATCTTTAACGCGAAAGTCCAAGCAGTCCATAGGGTGTGCTAAAGGGATACGGAAATGCTCATCCCAAACAGGGTTTTGTGAATTGGGTAGAACACGTGTACGGGCAAGAGCGGTATGGGGTGCACACACAGTAACATATGGGTCACTAGTGATTATGCTCCGGTGGTGGATTTTCTGGTCGGTGCTTTTCACATTGGGTAGTTCGCCGTTTCCGTTGTCGGCAGTGGATTCAGTTTGAGGTTTCCGGCAGACATCACAGGCGGTGAAGCACCGGCGTAAACGCTCAGAAGTTAAGTCCATATTGGGTAAATGACGGGCTTGAATGATGTGAAGCTCCAAATCTCCATGTAAACAGATGAAGTTTTCCTGAGATGAATTTTCTGCCATCTTCACAGAGAAGAAGAAGAAGAAAGGGTGTGTTGAAGATAGAAATTGCAGAAGAGAAAATGAGGTGGCGTCACGTTGTGATGAATAACTGCAAGTTGTTGGTTTTTGCTGAGATTTTACGACTCCGAACAGGTGACACCATAGCGGTGGAGGTTAAGGTATTGCCATTTAAAGTAGAGATTATATATGTTTTGTAATAATAACCAAAGATTTGCAAATGGGATCAAGCAGACAATTTATTTCGAAAAAAAAGAAAGTATTTTGTAAGTGAAAAATATTTCTTTAAAGCAAAAGAGTCAAAATCACATTTTGATAATTTGGAACTCATTTTCAAGAATATTTTCCTTGTATTTAGCAAAAGGGAGGTAAAATCGTATGTTAGAATCTCGACATATTAATCCCCTTAGTTCCCCTTATATAAAAAATAATATTCATTTTACTTGTTTATTTTTAATTTAAAAGAAGAAAAAAAAATTCACGTACTATTTTCAATATTAAATAACTATATAAAATAGTAATAGTCATTAACAAAATTAATACAATAAAATATACCTTTGATTAAATAAAAAGTTTAAGGAGTATGTGATTAACAAGGTAAAGTAATATGACACGGAAAGGAATCGTATATAGGTTGTATCATCGTTATTTTTTTATGGTAATTAAAGTTACATATTAAGACGTTATTTTATAATTTTTAGGTAGAACATGCCTTTTTTTATTTTACAATTACTAAATGCATTTATGGCTAACAAGTAAAGTAAAACTTGAACTTAATGATTTATTAAAGTAGTCCATAATAATTTTTAAGAAAAAAACTTCACATATCATGTTAGTATGATTTCTTATACTATATTTAACTAGACAAGTTAAAAGGATAAAACTAAAAACATTTTTCATTAGACAAATAATAGGAGTACATAACAAACTAAATTCACAAGGCAGCATATTATCACAGTTAATTCTAAGAAGTTATTTATTTATTTATAAAAGTTGTATATATCTGGAATTTTATGGTGTGCACATCTTGAGAGGGAGAAAAATCCATTGATTTGGTGGTTGTAGAAACTGATTTTCTGATAATATTTGACTTAAGAGGGTTTGGCCGACATTTTCTATTGGACCAATTTTGTGGAGATCGATCATCAAGATTTGAGTTAATTAAAGTGTGTGGCTAACTTTCCTGTAGAAAAAGAGCTAAAGAAATACGTATTAGCTTTACAGAAACCAAAATGAATTAACAAGTAAAGTAGCTAATATTCTTCCCTTCTCCTGTCGTTTCTAATAGCAACACTTAAGGCCTCTACTTTACAGACTAAAAGTTAAATTAGAACAACTCCTTTTTCTTTTTCTTTTTTTGCTTATTAATCATATCATATGTTCGTAAGTGTAAATTAGAACAAGTTCATTAGTGTAAATAAAAATATTAATATTTTCGTAAAACAAGAATGCTCATCATTAATTATTGATTTGAATACACATTTTAGTGGGGGTGAACTCGATTATAATAATGTCACTCCAGTTGGGTGATAAAATTCATGATGAAAGACAGTGATTGGTTGGTTGTCCACCTTATCAAAATATCCACAGTTAAGAGTTACAACGACATCTCCTACTCTCAAACAGTGATGTTTCCAACCAAAAAATAAAAAAGAAACTTGTCAGGTCTCTTAATAGTTTATTAGTACAATCTAATAAAAAACATATTAAAATTGATTGATAACATATTTGCACAATCCAATTCTTGGTAGTGCAGGTTACCTGTTACTTCACTTAATTCTAAAGCAGA
The DNA here is from genome assembly GCA_029582725.1 of Solanum chiquidenum. Lineage (NCBI taxonomy): Eukaryota > Viridiplantae > Streptophyta > Magnoliopsida > Solanales > Solanaceae > Solanum > Solanum chiquidenum. Next base: position 15,972 of record JAJOOS010018872.1, on the reverse strand, counting down.
CAATATAACTGCCTTTGATTTTGACATAAATAATACTTCCTTTGCTTGTCTTCATGCGTGAGTCAGGTAATCCCTATTGCGCGAGACGTGGCGCTACTCAAATTCCAACGAATTTCATATATATATTCACACTTGCAAACAATGTATTGTTACACTTGCTAAGCTTGCATTGCTGCTTCATGGTTTAACCAGGATAGAGTAACAACACTTGTTTAGATTATCTATCCCACACGAAAAGCAAAAGAAGAAAAAACATATGTATCTAAAACAACACTCTCATCTACATCTGGATGGTCGTTCACTTGAACAAAGATTTACCTGTTATCTTAATCAAAGTGCCTTCCCACAACTCTCTCTCTCTCTCTCCAGCAGATGAGAGACGACCAAGTCTATACATATAAAAGGATCAGAAACAGTAAAAGAGTGACCCTTGGAATCTTCTTTTATTCGAAAACACCAAAGTTATGAGACCTACTTAAAAAAGTAGGAACCACGTTTTCTGCATCTATATAATCCCAAAGTATTCTAGACTGGAAAACAGAAACCCAGAAACTAGAACAAAACCTGCGTTCTTCGAAAAATATTATACAGCAATCTTATGCCTTCAGAAAGCACAGTAATGACTAATAAGCCAGTTTAGGCCACTGAAAGATTAAAGTGCAAAGTAAATACAACTTTATTCCCTATTGATCAACTAGCCTTGTCATCTTTGACACTCTTGTTGTCTCTCTCACTTACACGTGGGGTGTACTGGCTAGTAGATGATGGTGAATACCCAGGAGCACTTGGTGAGTACCCTGCACTTGGACTGAAGAAAAAATAGATTTTAGAAACGAACATAAATCACACTGCAAGACGGTCTAGAGAAGTAAAAGCCAACTAACCTGTACTGGGGAGAACTGGGACTATAATCTGGGCTTGTACCTGAGTTGTTGTATGGGCTGATTTGGGGGGGGGCCAAAAAAAAAAGACAGAATTATTTCAAAAAAGATCAGGTAATAGTGCTCATTAAATTCAACATGCAGCAAAAGGCATTGAAACTAAAATGGAGGTTACCCTCCAACAATATAAGTTCCACAAAGATTTCAGGCAGTAAATCAAATACAGAAACCCGTGCACATCACTTACCTGCTGGGACTATAGGTTGGGCTTGAAGGAGAATATGATGGAGATGTTGGAGAGTACGATGGTGATGTGGGACTGCAAACACAAGACCACATTAAATCACATCATTAGTAATATATCTAGAGCCGGTCTGGAATCCACCAATACAAAAACCCAACAACTTCAGAAACTAACTAGTTATCATGAAGCTGAAACCAGATATAAGTTAGGTAAAGTGACCTAATTAAGAAGATTAAGGCGCTACTAAAGTCACTGTATTATTATCAAACAGAACCAACTTAAGAACCTTTTCTGTCTCAGCAGAAGAATCAAACACATATCAAACCAAGGTTGTTTACCTGTAACTTGGAGATGACGGGCTGTATGGACTAGAAGGAGACAGCTTCGGGCTGGTTGGCGAATATGCAAGGGAGGGGCTGTATCTCGCCGAAGGATTGTAACTTGGTGATGTAGGACTGTAGGATGGTGATGTTGGGCTATAGCTGGGAGATGTTGGGCTGTAACCAGGGGAGGTAGGACTGTATGCAGGAGAAGTCGGACTATAAGAGGGTGAGGTGGGGCTATATGAAGGCGATGTGGGGCTGTAAGAAGGTGAAGTGGGGCTGTAAGATGGCGAAGTGGGGCTGTAAGATGGAGAAGTGGGGCTGTAGGCCGGAGAAGTGGGGCTGTAGGCTGGAGAAGTGGGGCTGTATGCCGGAGAAGTAGGGCTGTAGCTAGGTGATGTTGGGCTATAGCTAGGTGAGGTTGGGCTATAGCTTGGAGATGTTGGACTATAACTGGGTGATGTGGGTGAGTATGAAGGACTGGTCGGAGAATATGCTGGACTTGTCGGGCTGTAGCCAGGGGAGCTGGGGCTATAAGTGGGGGAAGTGGGGCTGTAACCAGGAGATGTGGGGCTGTAACCGGGGGAAGTGGGGCTGTATCCTGGAGAGGTCGGGCTGTAACCAGGGGATGATGGGCTGTAACCAGGGGATGATGGACTGTAACCAGGGGATGAAGTGGGAGAGAAAGCCATGCCACCCACATAAGGAGAAAATTGAGCATCTGTAATCGGTGACATCCGCATATTTGGGCTGAGCAAATAATTTGGAGACATCATTCCATCATGATACGGGGTTCCACTGATAGGTGAACGTCCAGGTGTCATGCCAAATTCAAGACCACCTTCCATGTAGCTAGGTAATGGTATCTCAATAGCTTGTTTCAACATCTCCTCATTGAGGTACAAAGAACAGCTTCCTGTGCCAATTGGTGCAAGCTGACCTAACATGATATTTTCTGTTACACCCCTCAGGTGATCTGACTCTGCAAATACAGCAGCGTCAAGAAGAATGTCCACTGTCTCCTCAAACGAGCATCTCATCATGGGACCAGTATCGTTCCGGTTGATACCGTGACGAGTAATGGCCATTAAATGACCACGGTAGGTCATGGTATCACACAATATGGCCAAATGTCGGTAGTTCACATAGGACCCATCAAAAGATATGACAACCCTCAACTCATCCAGCAGTGATCTACGAACTGCCTCAATACCAAGAACTTCAATAACTTCAATCAAGTGATTACTTGTTGTTCTACTTGCATCCACATCTTCGTGTGTCATAACAGCCAAAAGATTTACACCTTCAGTGTCCAACATCCATTCATTTTCTGCTTTGAATCCTTCATTGTCATCAAACTTCTGCACCTTACTATTCTTTATGAACACCTTATTAATATCTGGAATACCCCTGAGAGCCATCTCGGTAAGCATGTTACTCTCGATCTTTTTAAGGAATACATCATCCTCAGCAGATTCATCCAGCTCACCTTTTGGAGCTTCATCATTCATAATACGAATTCGAAGGATCAGCTTTTCCGCATTATCATCGTTAAAAATACAGGTTAAGTCATCATCAAATTCAAGGTTGATCTTTTCAGCAATGTCGGCCATGCTAAGTTTCTTATCCACCATCATTTCACGATTTAACTCTATGCGAAGCAACCATGGAGAGATTTTGTCAGGGTCAATCTCTTCATCTGGCATTTCATAGTATGACTTGACAAATTCAACATCCTCTTCAATAAGGGTGCTCATAGGATCTGGATCATACCACACTTCTGTGGCTTGAGTAACACTCCGCAAAGTGGTATATTCTAACGCACACTGGACAGTTTTGGCCCTCTCTTTTGTTTTACCTACCTCAGGTTTCAAGTACACAGAAAGAGAAGGTGTTTTGATTTTCTTGGCAACATTGATGATCTCCCTCAACCTTGGCACACCAAGAGTAACATTCTTGGCACTCACACCAGCATAATGAAATGTATTAAGAGTCATCTGTGTGGCAGGTTCACCAATAGACTGTGCAGCAACACAGCCAATCATCTCTCCTGGTGCCACAAGGGATTGCAAGAAGCGAGACTCTATCTCACCAACTACCCATTCAAAAGCCTCTCGACTAAGTCTATACTCCTTCAGAACCCTTTTACTAGCCAAGGCACTACGGAGCAAGATATTGAAGAAAAGAGTAGCATTCTTTTGAGCCTCCATGCTTAGATAATCATCACCAGGAACAACCTTAAGCCTCTCTTGTAACTTATCAACAGCTTCCACAATCTCCATAGGATGCATGTCAGAGGGCCTCCGGAAATCTATTTTAAATGTCTTTTGGGCATTTAAGACAAGCCTCTGAATGTTAACAGGAAGAGGCCAAGAATTGTCACCCGTTACAGCAATCTCTGTCCCAAGCTGATGTCTATCAGCTTCAAGTTTCTGGACCTCTGCATCAAACACACTACGAATCTCCCGAATACCTTTTAAATCTTCGACAGCTTCTGGCAACATGTAACTTGGGTTCCAGTTAGGATCATCGATCTCATATGCATACATGTCATCAAATGTTCCTTTCTTTGCTTTCAGAGAATCCAGCTTCTGTGTCTCAATCCAAACAGAATCCATCCCATCTTCCCCATACAGAAACTGGATGACATCCCCCAATGAATTCCTAACAGTGCCATCATACTTGACCATGATATCCTCCATGGCCTTCACTAACCGCCTCTGAATGTACCCGGTCTCAGAAGTTTTCACAGCAGTATCAATCAGACCTTCTCTACCACCCATAGCATGGAAGAAGAACTCTTGTGGGGTCAGTCCCCGGAGATATGAATTCTCCACAAAACCACGACTTTCCGGACCATAATCATCTTTGGTAAAATGAGGAAGAGTACGGTCTATGAATCCAAATGGAATACGTTTTCCTTCAACGTTCTGTTGCCCCACACAAGCAGTCATTTGAGATATGTTGATAAAACTTCCCTTCGACCCAGCAGTAACCATAGCTTTAAGATTATTGCTCTCTGATAAACTCTTCTCTGCACTGCTTCCAGCATCATCACGAGCCTTATTTAACACCTAAGATTACGACGAAAACATTATTAAAAAGTCATCACGCAAAAGGAACAGGAAAAGATGGATGTCCATTTACAAAAAGTACCTGGTTCACTCTGTTCTCAAATGATTCCATCATAGTTCGCCCCGGTTCAGCTTCTAACAGCTTCTCTTGAGCAGCTTTAATAAGTTCTTTGACTTTGGCTTTTGCATTCGAGATAGTTTCATTAATTTTCTCCATGGTTGAAGCATCAGCAATTGTATCTCCTATTCCGATGCTAAACGCTTGCTGAAGAAGCCAATAATTAACCAGCCACTGTGTATGTCCCAAAAATTTCCGAGCAGCATCAGGCCCAACCTCCTCCCTGTTTGCAGAGGCAAAGTTAACTACGGAAAAAATGACAATGACTCTGCTTACTGTAACATAATTATAAAGCCCATGTTTTGCAGCTATCATCTCATCCACCTCACATTCAACTAATAACAGCATCCGCAGATAAACAGGAGGAGGAAAGCAAGCCTCACACAGTGTGCCACAAGACGGTTATTGTCCAGAAAAGTATTTAGGGTTCGACATAAAGCCATCCCTGAGTGCATGCAGTCAGGGGGGGGGGGGGGGATGGAAATACAAAATTCTGAAAATGCATACCATATAACATGAATTAGACTTCCAGTGGACGTCCCAAGGGTCTTTTTGCAAAGAGTACCAGATAGCAACTCCCCTTTCTCTATTCTAACTTGAGTATCTCCAGGAGTTATGTATCCTTTTTCTGAATCATTATGCCATGCAGAATATCTTAAAAGATTTATTTGTTTTGGTATGATGAGGTTAAACACTTGCTTTCCAGTCCAAAGTGGCCTTGGTTTAAGAATCACTGGAGCGGGTACTTTCCCATCAAAATCCTCCCACCACATTAAGATGTTCATAAAGACATCCTGCAAACCGAAAGGAAGCATTCTTTACTAGATCATGCAAAATCATGAAAGATTTGATAAAGAATTATGATATGGCACATGCAGATTCACCTTTTCTATAAAGGTATCTCTTTTAGTAACTTTGCGGCAACCTAAAAGGGTATCTTGGACGATACCCATTACAGGCCTATTTGCCTGGGGTGAAACAATACACTTAGGGACCATCATAAGCTCCAGCACCTCTGCTCTGGTTTCAAATGACTGCGGAACATGCATGTTCATTTCGTCACCATCAAAATCAGCATTGTAAGGAGAAGTGACAGATAAATTCAAGCGGAAAGTTGAATATGGCATGATCTTAATCCTATGTCCCATAATAGACATTTTATGTAGACTGGGTTGCCGATTGAAGAGAACAAAATCCCCATCATTTAAGTGCCTCTCAACCTGCATTGGCAGCATTGGATGTTAGGGAGCTACCACAGACATCAAAAGCCCCTCAATTACTTGGAACTGAAAGAAACAAACCTTATATCCTAGTTCAAGGTGCTGATCGCTGCTCTTCTTCAAGTATCGAAGATCAAGCCTTTGGCCGTCATCCCTAATTATATACTTGGCCCCGGTTTTACCAGGAGGTGGATGAGGTCCATATTCAACAAGTTCCTTTAACCTGTGTGAAAAACCCAGCTTCAATCAGCACAAACATATACAGTTCAATTTCCTTCTTGTTTCAAATGGGTTGGTGAGTGTGGGGTTTCATTTCTACAACAACAAAGAAAAACACCTTTCAATGTTATATGGTGTCACTGTTTCTGGATAAGTGAGATTCAGAGCAATACTCCATGGGACTCCCAATTGATCAATGTTAATAGTTGGATCGGGGGTAATCACTGTCCGAGCAGAAAAGTCTACTCTTTTGCCCATCAGATTGCCTCTGATCCGACCTTCCTTTGATTTTAATCTACTACATATTGATTTAATAGGTCTACCTGATCTTTGCGTAGCCTGCAAATTAGAATAAGTAAAAGCCAGCAATTAGAACTTGTGGATGTTTCAAAGGATCCAACAGTTAAAGACAAGGATGTTCAAGCGAGAATCAGCATACTCTTGGTTGTCCAGGCAGATCATTATCAAAATAAGTAGCTATATGAAATTGCAATAACTGTGCAAACTCCGAAATGATGTGTGCCGGTGCCCCATTCCTTTCCTGCCTCTTCAAATTCTCGTTGTGACGAATAATCATGGCCAGTTGATGTGTTAAATCATCCTACATGAAATTTTAACAGAAAAAGGTAATCCAACTGGCACAATTTTCTAGAATTAAAGAACAGAAGAAAGTAGAGATAAAGCAAAAGTTTTAGCAACAGTACACTAAGCTCTAGAACCTCAACAGGAAAATGAATACCTCACTCCTTGATGAAGTATCCATCATCACAGAAGGTCGAACAGGTGGTGGTGGTATGGGAAGTGCTTGAAGAATCATCCAATCTGGGCGAGCGAACTCTGGATTTAGGCCAAGCAAGAGGCAGTCTTCGTCACTTACCCGCTTCAGAATGCTCAACACCTACAATATGAGGTTATGATAATACACACAATGAGAGGTCGTCCCAAGCAAATCAGAACACCTGAGGTAAACATGCACATACCCTTTCAGCAGAGAGTTGTTGCTTCCTTTCAACTGGTTCTGGCATCTGCTCCGGATCATCACTTTTTTTCTTTTGCATCTTATATTCAGCAACCATTTTCATACCATCTATTGAAATTTTTGGCTGCTGTGCACCACAGCCACCTCTACTCTTCTTGACAGGTTCCTCAGTATCATGACCTTGTACATCAATTTCATCCCCTCCTTCACATTTTGTTTTGTTCTTGCAAGCATCCAACATCTTTCTCAGCCTGTTTTTAGGATTCCTGATTCTCATGGCCTGCTTGAATTTGGGATCGTCCTGCACAAAATCGGAAAACCCACAGATTCAATTATCCATCCCAAAGCTACATTGAGTATCAGAAATAATGGAAAGAGACACGACCACTTCCTTCCTTATGAGACATCAAGATTAGACCAAGTTTTTTCCTCTTCATTCATCAGTGAGACCGTAAGGAAATGTAGTAAGACCATTAAGTGCTGTCTAATTTTAGAATCACCTCTATACATGAATTATAATCCGATTTTCACTGTTCAATAAACAATCAAAAGGGAGTGAGTTTGACTACTTTTTAGATAAAAACATCCCATCTCTCTCCCTTCTAACAGGAGGAAAAATAAAAAGGCATGACGAAATTTGCAACCTTCCAGAAAAATACAAGTCACTGAACTACCAAATCCTGATTAACTACATAGAAGCTATCTCCTAAAAAGGGTCATGTTTATGTAATAGAAAAATACTGCTCTATCAAAGCTTTTGAAACTTGTTCAGCTAGTTTCTAAACCTCCACTGGCAAACCTCAAACCTCCAAATTTTAATGGTTTACCCACTTACAACTAAATTAACATCATGAACTTCAAACCAGGTAGTGAAAAACATATGATCAGTAATTCAATCCTTCTTAACCAAAAAAATTAATACGCAAAGAACACAATTTCACTGTGCACAAACTTTCAACCTAACAATTCAAGTCCATCAAAGTACCTCATCCGCCAGAATTTTCGAGCAATTGAAGCAGACACACCGAAGTATACTAAGAACAGGTTTCATAAACCCTATATGAAACATAGGTTTCGCAAGCTCAAGGTGACCAAAATGCCCCGGACATTCAGCCATGTTAGCCATACACGTCTCACACTTCATCTTCCGATCAATCGTCCCAAGCCGAGGATCGCTCAACCCTCCAGGCTTTGGTTTCCCTCTCTCCGTAGTCTCACCATGCTCAATGTGCACCACAGACATTTGTCTCTGCAAATACGTCAAGAAACAAGAAGAAAAAAAAAACCAAATCAATTTCGCTCAAAATAAACCTAGACAATTCAAGAAAATGAATCAAGATTAGTGAAAATTACAATTTCGTCGGGGCTGACAATGCCGAACTGGACCGTCCGGACCTTGGCAACCTCCGCCGGCGAGAAGGGGAAGCGCAAATCCATGGTGGCGCAACCTAGGTTACACCTCTACAGAAGAAATTAAACAGTAGAATAATTGTTTTTTGAACAAGATAAATAATAGAGGGTTTTGATTAATCTATATGTAAGTTTCTATTTTAAGACTCCATTCTTCAGTCAATTTCACTTGTTCAGTACAGATCTGGTTTTCTCCTCTCAGTTTCAGAAAGGAGGCTTTGAGAACAAAGTCGCAATAAGGGGCAATACACCGCTATTTATAGAAGGATAGCCACCGCCCTATTCGGTTCGGGTTGCTAACTTACGCTATCTGGGTTTTTATGCTAAAGTGCGCTTTTATGCGCGTCAGGCACTTCCTCTTCTGAAAAATCTTCTTTCGGGTAAAAAATCATAACCGTCTTACCGGTTATTCGGATTCTTCATATTCTTTTTATAACTGTCAATATATAGATTACGTCGGCTAGACGGTAAGATTTGATATATTTTAATTATAGTTTCATAGTGATAATTTTAAAATGCGTGTGTCAAATCCTGAAAATCATTATTTCATATAAAAATTTCTAACCGTCTTACCGGTCATTCAGATTCTTCGTATTTTTTTTATAACCGTCAATAGAAATTATGTCAGCTTGATAAGATTCGGAATATTTTAATTATAGTTTCTTAGTGATAATTTTAAAACGAGTGTGTAATAAGTGGGAAACATAACGATCGATCCTGAAAAATCTTTCTTTCGTGTAAAAAATCCTAACCATCTTACCGGTCATTCGGAATCTTCATATTCATTTTCTAAGTGTTAATATAGATTACGTTGGCTAGATGGTAAGATTCGGTATATTTTAATTATAGCTTCTTAGTGATAATTTTAAAACAAGTGTGTAATAAGTGGGAAACATAATAATCGATCTTGAAAAATCATTCTTTCGTGTAAAAAATCCTAACCGTCTTACCGGTCATTTGGAATCTTCATATTCTTTTTCTAAATGTTAATATAGATTATGTTGGCTAGATGGTAAGATTTGGTATATTTTAATTATAGATTTGTAGTGATAATTTTAAAATGAGCATGTAGAATAGGTGGGAAACATAACGACCAATCCTAAAAAATCTTACTTTCGTGTAAAAAATCTTAACCGTCTTACCGGTCATTCGGATTCATATTATGTTTTATAACTGCCAATAGAGATTAAGTCGGCTAGACGGTAAGATTCGGTATATTTTAATTATAGATTCGTAGTGATAATTTTAAAACGCGTGTGTAGAATAATTGAAAGATCATTATTTCATATAAAAATTCCTAACTGTCTTTCCGGTCATTCAAATTCTTCGTATCTTTTTATAAGTGTCAATAGAGATTACGTCACCTAGACTATAAGATTCAGTATATTTTAATTATAGCTTTTAGTGATGATTTTAAAACGAGTGTGTAATAAGTGGGAAACATAACGATCGATCATAAAAAAACTTTCTTTCGTGTAAAAGATCCCAACCGTCTTACCGGTCATTCAGAATTTTCATATTCTTTTTCTAAGTGTTGATATAGATTACGTTGGCTAGACAGTAAGATTCGGTATATTAATTATAGCTTTGTAGTGATAATTTAGAATGAGTGTGTAGAATAAGTGAGGAACATAACGGACAATCCTGAAAAACTATTCTTTCGTGTAAAAAATTCTAACCGTCTTACCGGTCATTCAGATTCTTCATAATCTTTTTTCTAACTGTCAATAGAGATTACGTCGGCTAGACGATAAGATTTGATATATTTTAATTATATCTTCGTAGGAATTATTTTAAATGTGTGTGTAGATAAGTGGATAACATAACAATTAATTATGAAAAAACATTCTTTCGTGTAATAATTTCTAACCGTCTTATCGGTCATTCAGATTCTTCGTATTTTTTTATAAGTGTAGATAGAGATTATGTCGGCTAGACGGTAAAATTTGGTATATTTTGATTATGTAGCTTCTTAGTGATAATTTTAAAATGAGTGTGCAATAATTGGGAAACATAACGATCGATCCTGAAAAATCCTTCTTTCGTGTAAAAAATCCTAACCGTCTTACCGGTCATTCGGAATCTTCATATTATTTTTCCAATTGTTAATATACGTTGGCTAGACGGTAAGATTTGGTATATTTTAATTATAGTTTTGTAGTGATAATTTTAAAACGGGTATAATTTTAAAATGAGTATGTAGAATAAGTGGGAAACATAACGATCATTAATCCTGAAAAATTATTCTTTCGTGTAAAAATTTCTAATCGTCTTACCGGTCATTCAGATTCTTCATATCTTTTTTATAAGTGTCAATGGAGATTACGTCGGCTAGATGGTAAGATTCAGTATATTTTAATTATAGCTTCGTAGGGATTATTTTAAATGCATGTGTAGAATAAGTGGATAACATAACTACCAATTCTGAAAAATCATTCTTTCGTGTAAAAAATTCTAATCGTATTATCGGTCATTCGGATTTTTCGTTTTTTTTTTTTATAAGTATCAATAGAGATTATGTCAGCTAGACGGTAAAATTTAGTATATTTGAATTATAGCTTCTTAGTGATAATCTTAAAACGAGTGTGTAATAATTGGGAAACACAACGATCGATCATGAAAAATCCGTCTTTTGTGTAAAAAATCCTAATCGTCTTACCGGTCATTCAGAATCTTCATATTCTTTTTTCTAAGTGTTAATATAGATTACGTTGGTTATACGGTAAGATTTGGTATATTTTAATTATAGCTTTGTAGTCATGATAATTCTAAAACGAGTATGTAGAATAAGTGGGAAAGCATAACGACCAATCCTGAAAAACTATTCTTTCGTGTAAAAATTCCTAACCATCTTACGTGTCATTCATATTCTTCTTTTTTATAAGTGTCAATAGAGATTACGTCGGTTAGATAGTAAGATTCAGTATATTTTAATTATAGCTTCGTAGGAATTATTTTAAATACGTGTGTAGAATAAGTGGATAACATAACAACCAATTCTAAAAAATCATTCTTTCGTGTAAAAATATCTAACCGTTTTACCGATCATTCGAATTTTTCATATCTTTTTGTTCTTGAATGTTTTAAGGGTTTGACACCATTATACTTTTACTAATTAATATTTTTCTCCAAAGTTTTTATACATTAATTATGATGTTGTATATTGTTCTTTTCAACAACTATTTAAATAAAATTATTCTAGTATATTGAATGATTTAAATTACCACTTGAATTAGTTAAGTGATTAGTTATTGACTGTCACCTTTTCAATTAGTTGTTTTTATATTAATTACTATTTTCTTTACTTTATTAATTAACGTATCAGCTTTATTTGCTGAGAAAAATTCCTTAACAATTTTTGAATTCTATCATTTATGTCTGTGCTAGATTTGCGTTATTTACCATTCGTTAATAGTCGGCCTTTTATTTATATTATAAAATTGAGTTAGATTTATTTTTATTAATTAATGATCATGACATAATATAGATCTTTCATATGTGTTCCTTTCTACTAAGGAAAATGTTTTAGTTTATTACTGGGCAATGCCAAATAATGAGTATATTGAAATAGTCCACATGTGAACATTATTTTTCTCAATTACCATTTCCCATCTTTCTAAATCAATCATCATTATACATAATTTATAAGTATTGATTTTATTCTCTAAAAATATATACCATTTGATGGCAACAACTACTTCTCACTCACACTACAATCGTAAAAGGAACATTGATTATATGTAGTGTAAAAATTTCATAATACATAATGGTCATTGTTTCTTAATAATCAAATATTATTTTATTGTATTTTCATAAAAAAATATTCAATGTATGATGGTGATAGAATAAATTATATAAGCAATATAGGAAATTTCTTAAAATCATATTCAAAAATATTTTGTATGATGATCAGAGAATAAATCGTATAAGCAATATAGGAAATTTCTTGAAACCATATCTAAAAATAATTTGTATGATGGTCAGAGAATAAATTAAATAAGCAACATAAGAAATTTTTTGAAATCATATCAAAAAATGATTTATATGTTGGTCAGAGAATAAATTATATAAGCAACAGATGAAATTTCTTGAAACCATATCCAAAAATGATTTGTATGATGATCAACAAATAAATTATATCAGCAACATAGGAAATTTCTTGAAATCATATCCAAAAATGGTTTGCATGATGGTCAGAGAATAAAATATATAAGCAACATAGGAAATTTCTTGAAGTCATATCCAAAAATGATTTGTATAATAGTCAGAGAATAAATTATATAAGCAACATAGGAAAGTTTTTAAAACCATATCCAAAAATGATTTGTATGATGGTCAGAGAATAAATTATATAAGCAACATAGGAAATTTCTTGACACCATATCCAAAAATGGTTTTTATGATGGTTAGAGAATAAATTATATAAGCAACATAGGATTTTTCTTGAAACCATATCCAAAATTGATTTGTATGATGGTAAGAGCATAAATTATATAAGCAACATAAGAAATTTCTGAAAATCATATTCAAAAAATGATTTGTAGGTCAGAGAATAAATTATATAAGCAACATAGAAAATTTCTTAAAATCGTATAAAAAAATGACATTTCATTAAAAAGGTCTCACAAAATTAATAATGACATATCAGATACGTAAAATATTATGTGAGTACAAAAGAAATCATTCCACATACACTAAAAAAGATTTACAGTCCTAATAACACTAGAACTTTTGAATGCAATCGAAAAGTTTAGAAATGAGCTTCAACTAGATATAAATTTTAACAAAAAAACAAAAATAATAAAATTATATTTTACTAAATAGTCTTATATTATATATTGGGAAAATGGTCAAAATACCCCTTAACTTTAATTTATTAGTTGACTTAACCCTTACCGTTAAAATGAAGTTATTCTTACCCATGTCATTACTCTACTTATCATTTGTGCCCCTCTGTGGACAGAAATCTCCAAATCAACCAAAATTAACCCAATTTTTATTAAAATTACCCAATTATTTATTTTAACCCACACAAACCCACTATAGTAAATACTAAGGGGTCATTTGGTGTGATGGATAAGAGAAAATAATCCTGGGATAACTTTTTAATGACCTTTAATTCATTGTTTGATTGCAAAGGTAAGGATAACTTATCCCAGGATTAACAATTAGTCCTGGGATAAGTTATCCCTCACTGGGGGTGGTATAGTAATCCTGGGATAAGATGTGTAAATTAACAAAAATACCCTCTTTAAACTCTCTTTTATACACCACTTTTACATTCATACATATTAACATAATTTTTAACAATATTTATAATAACATTCACAATATTAATTATTCGTTCTTTTTATGATAAATTTATTTTTCTATTAAAAAATTACATTTTATAAATACAATTTTTATTTATGAATATATTATAAGTTGAATTTATTTGCATAATTATTATGTTTATTTATATTTTGATTTCTCTTAAAATGTTCACTCCAGTATTAAATTACATATTTTTCATTAAATAGTTTATTTATTACTCACTTAAAAATTATATTTTATCTATAATTAAATGTAGATAACTTTTGTAACACCCCGACTTTTCTAAACGTCTAAATTGATTCGTACATTCGTGAAAAGACAAAGAGGGTGAGTAATAAATTAAAAATGATGTGGTATGTCATATTTTAAGTGTTCAAGGGTTGTATCTCAAGTTTTGAAGTTAAGCAAGTGGCAAAATAAAAGTTGGCGAAAGTTTTCGTAAGTTTCTTTTTAAAGATTTCTCTAAAATTTAGGTCAAATGTATTGGATGTTTTCTCCCAATATATAAAGAGTTAGAAGGCCTATTACCCATTAAATCGAAGGCCTACGAGTCTAGTTTGCAACGCACAAAACCCCGTATCAAACCAACATCAGAGTAAAAAGTTATGAGGGTTTTACTAGGGATTGCCGGGGCAGAATCCGGGTCGGGTGAAAAATATGGTATGTCGGTTTATTTAACGTTTTAAGCCATGAAAACATTCCATTTCAGTTCCAAACCAGAGAGAAAGCTTAAGAGAGAGTTCCTATGGAGTTCTAGCATTATGAAGGTTAGTGTTTGACGATTTCTACCATTAAACATTGCCCCCGTGCCTAGAAATGTAATCCCTACACGTGGCAATCATTTTCCCTTCTATTAGCTGCGTTTGGAGCTGGTTTTTGAAGATATAAATTATAGTTATTGGTGTTTCTTCAAGGTTTTAACTTGGTTAACTAAGGTAATCATCTCGGGACTCTTCTATGATTGTTTTTATGAATTTCTATGGACGTTTCGACAAGTTGGGGCAATATGGCAAATCTGCCGATTTAAGATTAATTATGAATTGTCTATAGGTGCGTACCAGTTGTGTATATATAGTGTTTGCGAAGCTTAGGACATAAGGAACAACTTTCGTGAAGGAACTACGGCCTTTCGAGCATTCATTGGAAAGGTATGTTAAGGTTATTCCCTTCGTTGACATGTTTCCTTAGAGGTAGTTTACGTTGGTGATCTTGTAGATGTAATTATGAGTAGTTGGCTGATTGAGTGGTTATAAACCTTCATTTTAAGGACTCATAATCTGTTAAGAACGACCCTAAGTTAGGAACGACTTGGAGATTATTCGTATATATTGTTTATAGCTAAATTGCTCGCCTTTAGCCTATTCAATTATTTGTTGTCGCCCTTGGGGCTATTGTGGTTAGTTGTTGAGCAATAAACTGCCTATGGGGGCTATGATGTTGTCTAATAGGACTATGTTATTTCCAAAGAGGGATATGTGTTGCCTACGGGGCTATTTTGACGCCAAATAGGGCTATGTGTTGCCTACATGGCTATGTTGATGCAAAAGAGAGTTATGTGCAGCCCAGAGAGCTATGATGTTGCCTAAGAGGGCTATGTGCTGCCTACGGGGCTATATCGTTGCCAAAAAGGGCTATGTGACTTCTTACAAAGACAAGGGGCTACCGATAAGGTTATGTAGATTGATTTGGCACCTTCTGGGCTTATGAGAGCCTAAGTAGGTGGTATGTTGTTTGTACCTACCGGGCTTATGGGGGCTTGGTTAGGTTGATGTTTGATCATTATTGTGTTTTATTAGATTCAGTAGTGGGTTGGAATGCTTATCTAAATTTGATTTTCTAACCTGATTGCTTTTGGTATATTATGATACTTGCTCATTTAGTCTACAACTTTGCATACTCTGTACATTATTTTGTGCTGACGCCCCATTGCCTGGGGGCGCTGCATTCATGCATGCAGGTCCCAACAGACATCCGAGTAGACCTCCCCAGCAGCAAGATTGACTTCTATACGGTTGGCTAGCCCTTTCCTTCGGAGCTGCCAGAGTGTGGAGGTTTGTTAGCTTTTGTTGTATATATTTTTATGGGTAGGCTGAGGCCCTGTCCCACCAATCTTTACTACTCTTAGAGGCTTGCAGACTAGTGTGTGGGGTGTATAGCTACGTTATGGCCATACTGGCCTATGTGGTTGGTT
>JAJOOS010018871.1:0-27866 GCA_029582725.1 Solanum chiquidenum | reverse complement strand
CTTTACCTCATATTAGACATCATAATCGATGGTTGTCTTAGTTATTACTTCGCACCAATCGACACTAGCCTATTAGATAGTACCACACTAAATCTATGTTGATAATTCTTTTCTTGTTGATTACCTCCTTGGTCCGGCAGGTAGCAACAAGGCGAGTTCTAACGTTGGCAACTGCTAAAAAGACTTCTAAATTAAAGAATTATCAATGCATGCAAAACACTATTCAAGAATTGCTTATTTACTATTCATACTTTGTTAATCGCTCATGGTTCCCACAACCCTAGTTGTGGAGATTAGTTACCCATAATCATATGAACACAATTCATTGCTTTAGATGAAAGAATTATGAACTTACGTAAGAAGTATAATAACCTCATAAATTCAACTTGAATTGCAATACCAAAATCTTCAAAACGAGCTTAGGAAATTAAGAATTGCTAAAGTTGCAAGTTAATATCCCAAGTCAAGAACTAGAATAGAATAATAATGTCTAACCCCCAAAAACGATGTTTACATCCCCTATTTATAGAAAACAAATCCTAAATTAAAAAGAAAACACAATAAGGAAAGTTTCGTTCAGGCACGCGTCTTCAATTCACGAGACTGACTCACGGACCGTCAATGGATCAACGGTCCATGAGTGCCTTCCGTTAGCCCAACCTTAGAAAATATTTCAGCTTCCAAAATCCAGCTTCTCTGAAGCAAACGACGGATGTACAGTATGGACAGTAAATCGATCTACGGTCCGTCAATCCCCCTCCGTAGCTCCATACTTGGAATCTTCAAAAATCAAGTACTGGAACCCTCGCAGTATCAATCTACGGATCAACAGTATGGTCCGTAGATCAATCTACGGACCGTCAATGAGCGTCGTGGTTCCACACTTGGTCAGATTTCCCTCATTTGCCTTTTATGCCTTGGCCGCTGATCTACGACCGTCCGTAGCGTCAATGGACCTACGATCCGTCGATCACCTCCGTAGCTTCCATTTTCTGCATTTCTTTCAGTTGTCTCTCTAATTCCGTGCCTGAACATCTTTCGTGCAAAATATGACAAAAACACATAAAAAACCAATACGAAAAAGCCCTAGACACACACAACTTGTAAGTGAAATGTATTAGAAATACCGTTAACTCACGGTATATCAAGTATTTTTGCATATCTACCACACACAAGATCAATATTATGGTAAGAAATCTACTTATTTTCTAAGAAACGTTTTCCTTCATATATTGAACACACCCTTAGAATCTGGTCTTTCCTTCATATATATTTTTGTCAAATCTAATTTATAACTTTGTGTACATCAATGATCAATAAAGTAAGATTTTACCTAAGAATTTTTATATATATTTTCATTCTAATGTTTGATGTTTGTCTTTCAGGTTCAATATGGCTCAAGGCCATATGTCTATTCACCATGGAAGGAAATAAAGAGGACGAAGACCTTTTGGTTAAGGATTATCATCATTTTCATGTTCCAATAATAGATACTATAAATTTCATGATCCAAAATTGGATATGATGACATAAATCTATTCCCACCAAGACAAGTCGGCCTCAAATTCAACAACATGAAAGAAATGCGGAAAGTAAATAAAGAATAACATAAGAGCGGAAAACTTAGTCAGGAGCAAGTACAAAACAACACTGTATTAAGCAAGTAACCTACTAAACTAACCAAAACTAAGCTAGAATACGAGTACTCCTTTCATCCCAACCGAACCTCCTGAAACTACAACCTACACAGAAATTAATCAAACCTAAAAGTTTTACAATACACAATTCACAAAGCTTAACATTCACAGTTTAACAGTTAAAGTTTAACAACCAACAAATATCAAGTAAACCATTTCCCTTACGCACAATATCAATAGCCAGAACTATTTTCCTTCAGTAAAATATCACTAGTCAGAATATTTTTTCTTTGTCTTTACATAATATCACATGTCGGAACCATTTTCCTTCGGTATAATTATCATATGTCTCGTTACGATGCACAACAATCGATGAAAATGAGTAATTTTACACCATGAGAAAGAGATAACAAATCAAGTAACTCAAGTCTACAGCAATGCAATCAAGGGGTTTCATCAATCAATACATAATGAATAGAAATACAAGATTCTACAAGTTTTATAGGGCTTAGAAGATCACTTGCCTCAATTCAATCAAAAGTCAATCCAAGACTTGAGTCTTCCCTTTATGAATAATCTACAATGCCACACAATCTAGTTCAATCAAGTAATCACAATAAGATTCTATAAATAACAACACCCAATTAATACAGTTTTAAAAATGCGTCAAAGCAACTCAAAACCCCAATTCTAAAAAAGAGGTTTGAATCAAACAATCTTTACTTCAAAATGTTACCCAATGAATTTGGAACTCATTGGTGAAAACTATTTCGAAAAAGGAATTCAAAGCAGTTCACAATCACCATTTTATTGAGAACTCAAGTTATTCCATAACCTTGTCATTTGTCAATCAAAAGACCAAGTTTTGATCTTAAAATTTATAAATGATAAAAGGGAATAAAAGTTTTAGGGTCACGGTCAGACTACCTTCCCCTTCGCAGATATGAGCCAACTATCTCTATCACGAAGGTTGTGAAAGCGATGAACCTTCGTGAAATCGAGAAATAGAAGACCCAAGCAAAATACAACCAACTCAAAATCACCAAAAGGACCCTTAGGATTCACTCAGAACCGTGTACATACAAATAACATATGCAATCCAATTAAAATCGACATTCCAAACTCAATGGAACCATCAAAACATGAATCTAAGGTATCCTTGACCTAAAACTCATAATAGTCTCAAGAAAAAGAACATAACTCCTGAAAAGGTTAAATCAAGCTCGGAACCTCTGTTAATTCAACAAAGATCCCACGCTTCAAGAGGTAAATCTTTAATTAAATTTCAGAATTTTTATTTGTTTTAGCATAAAATACGTGCTGTCTATTATTCATGTAAGTAGTATGATTATGGTATGCTCCTGTTGTGCATATAGTTTTCTAATAATTAGCATCTAGACCCATACTTACATCTCTATAGATAACATAAAATATATGTATGTGCAATTGTATGTATGATTCGTGGTTGGTAAATATATTTTTATCGCGAAAAGAACTTATCAGATGAAACTTGATGTTTTTTTATTCGTTGGCTAAAGTACATACGATTTTTAATTGTGAGATGATCAAGAGGAAAAATGTGTTGGTGACAGTTTTCACTTTCACGTGGAAATGGACAGCAACAGTAAACATTTGTCTTAATGATTATTCGAAGTCTTTTATTTTTAAATTAATGGAACCTAAATTGAAAACTTTTCACCAGTTAAAAGAAAATTTAAAGTTCAATGGTTATTTTTATATTTCATAAATGACAGTAAGAACTTTTGCACATGTAATTCATTTTTTATCGACGGCTAGTTGCAATTGTTTTTTGGGTTGCCTCTTATTAATCCAATAAATTTGCAAAGCTTGATAAGAAAGAGGATCATAAAGTTTGTTGATGAATAAATTATCATTGAGCTGATTGTGAAGTATTTTTATACTTTATAAAAAAATTATCGACTAATTGTTGACTCCAAATCTTATTAAGTGGTTGTGGCAATCACTATTCAGGTTAATTAGATTACTTTTTTCTGTCTGTTCAACAATTATTTGAGCATATTATTCATTACATCTATATATATATTTTATATATATATATATATATATATAAATTTGTATAAATTAAGATTTTTTTGGTTAATAAATAGTTATCACTTAAGTGGTTTATTTATTTGAAATAGTTGAAAATTCTTTAGACTTTATACATGTGATAATATAATTTGTAATACATGAATTGTGAATTATTGGATTTGATTTTGTTTTACATGATGGAACTCATGGTGGAGCTCATGGTGGAAAAGGTATTGGGAAATTCTCAACTTCAAATGTCACGTGAAGTAATGAAGTCTTCTGGAAGTTTTTTTTAACAGATTTCTTTTATTTATTTTATTGTATTTTCCTTTTTATTCTCTTAATCAGTTATAGTATTGGCCATGTTAGCCATGACCCCTTTTTATTCTCCAGTAGTTGGAACACACGTTCCTTTATTTTGGTTGTAGAAATACATGTAAATCTGGTTCAACAAGATATACATAAAACATTCACCTATCTCGTTCTTTATGGTATCAGAGACATAGATCCTTAAGATCTCTTATTCTTCTTCTCAATTTTCAATTTTGTTTTTCTGATACTCTCTTGCTATGGTTAACCCTAATTCAACCACCGAGGGAACTGATGATGCCTCTTATGGCAGTCAAATTGTTCATACCACCATCAGCATTGAATCTGCTCATCTTTTATTCCTTCATCCCTCGGACTCACCTGTCACTATTCTTGTCTACACTATTTTCGATGGCAAGAGCTATGGTAGTTGAAGGAGAGCAGTCTTCATAGCTCTTTTTGCTAAGAACAAATTGGGTTTCGTGGATGGTTGAATCATAGAGCCATTTGTTTCAGATCCAACACATCAACTATGGAATAGGTGTAACGACATGGTGATCTCCTGGCTTCTCAACTCTCTATCGAAAGACATTGCAGAAAGCATCCGATACTCCAAAATTGCCAGGGGTATTTGGAAGGAATTGAAGGACCGATTTGGTCAAAGCAATGAAGATTTGCTCTATCAACTGCAAAAAGAACTAAGTGATTTAGTTCAAGGAAATTCCAACATAGAAGGATATTACACGAAGGTGAAAAGAATCTGGGATGAATTAGACAACCTAGACACCTGCAATCATTGCTCTTGTGACTGTTCTTATGGAGGTAAAGGCAAGGCATTCAAGTCTCAACAGGATAGCAGGCTCATTCAGTTCCTTATGGGACTAAAAGTGACGTATTCAGGTGTAAAGAGCAACATCCTTATGGTTTCTCCACTGCCCAGTGTTAACCATGCTCATTCCTTTCTGATCCACGATGAGAAGCAAAGGGAGATGCATGTTGGGCAGCGCTCCATTGAATCTACCTTTATAACCACAAGGCAATAAAATTAAATTCACAAACCATTCAATGTAGACAAGAGAGGAGATTCTAATGCAAAGAGAAATCATCTCATTTGTTCTCACTGTAAAAAGGTTGGGCATTCTGTTGACAAGTACTACAGGATGATAGGTTTCCCTGCGGACTTCAAATTCACAAAAGGAAAGAGAATGCAATCTGGTAATGTTTATGGAAATGCAGCGACCATGAATGCCAATGAGGGATGTCACTCTATTCCTACTTTGGAGAAAGGGATCACTCAGGAACAGTACAATCATCTTTGCCAATTGCTGCAAGAGGTCAAACATGATTCTCAAAAGAAGATGAGTTCTGAGGTCATTGTGACTACCAACTGTGCTGGTATTCCTAAACATTCTTTTCTTTCAAAAATCCAATTATGCTATATGAATATTCGATACAAGTACATCAGAACACGTGACATCTGACTTTAACATTTTGTTCAATGTTCAAACTCTTATCAAGCCTGTTTATGTAAATCTTCCTAATTCATAAAGAATTAAAGTCACTCAGGCTGGATGTGTGTTAATTCTGCCCAATTTCACCATCTCTAATATCTTATATCTTCCTAGTTTTAGATACAATCTGTTATCCATAGATTTTGTCAAAAGGCTGATTATATATTCATTTTTTCTGCTTTTGGTGCAATCTTGCAGGCCCATTCAATGAAGAGGCCCATGGTTCTTGGTAGACAGAACAAAGGGATTTATCTTCTACATTCACTCAAGCCTAGTACCAGGAACTTAAGCAGAATCAAGGACAATAGTCCATTTCCATTCAAGTCTAATGTCAGCAGTTTAAGTAGAATCAAGGACACTAGTCCATTTTCATTCAAATGTAATAGAACTTGTCATCAGTCTTTACATTTAGTTTCATATTCGGCTATCAATTCAAATGATGTACTCATATGGCACCATCGATTAGGGCATTTTCTTGTTTCTAATATGAGAAATATTTTCAACATCCCATATTCTTCTTCATTACTTGATCCATGGGAAATTTTTGCTAAGGCAAGACAAGTAAGATTACCTTTTCATTCCAGTTCCATTTCAACAAAAGAAATTTTTGAACTCATTCACATTGATATCTTGGGACCCTATAAACTTTCTACTCATGATGGATATAAGTATTTTTTAACCATTGTTGATGACTTCAGTAGAGGAACTTGGACTTACCTCCTAAGTACTAAGTCTAATTTTTTTCCAATACATAAACAGTTCCTAACAATGATAGAAAGGCAATTTGATAAGAACATTAAAAATATTAGGTCAGACAATGCCTTTGAACTAGGAAGCAATTTTGAAACTTCCAGTTACCTCTCATCTAAGGGTATTATTCATCAAACTACATGTGTATACTCTCCTCAACAAAATGGAGTAGTTGAGAAAAAGCACAAACATCTTTTGGAGACTTGTAGAGCTTTACTCTATCAATCTAAACTTCCTATGCATTTTTGGGGAGATTGTTTGCTCACGGCTACTCATCTCATAAAGAGATTTCCTTCAAGGGTACTCAATTTTAGAACTCTATATCAAGTTCTGTTTGGTGTCTCTCTTATTTATGAGAATTTCAAGGTTTTTGGTTGTCTTGCCTATGCATGCACTCATTCTCCACATAGAACCAAGCTAGAACCTAGATCTATACCTTGTGTTTTCCTGGGCTATCCAAGTGCAAAGAAAGGATACAAGTTGATGAATCTTGAAACAAAGAAGGATTTTATCTCTAGGGATGTCAAATTTCATGAAGCTATTTTTCCCTTCTAATAAACTCAACACAATCAACCTATTTTTCCTTATGTTTCACCAAATAATCATTTATCCACTTTTGATGCAGCAACTTGAAACCATTCTACATTCCTTCCTACAAAAACTTTAGATCATACTTCACCTTCCTCTCATCATCTCACTCCTTCTAATGTTCTTGTTGATGAATCTTCCTCTTCTATTCCTTCTCATCCTGATATAATGGGAACACCTACTGAATCTGATCTTATCACTACTAATGAACCTATAATCAGGACGTCTTCTAGAGTGCATAGAAAACTTGATTATCTACAGCACTATGTGTGCAACTCTGTCTTTCTCAGAGATTTCACAATTCATGTTTGTCTGCCCCTATCAAGCCTACTTTATTGTAATTTTCAGCTTTATCCTCCTCCAATCAGTCCATGCTCAATTTTATTGCATATATAATCCAGAACCTAGCTCTTATTTCCAAGTAACTCTTCATACTGGTTGGAAGGAGGCAATAACTAAGGAATTTGAGGCTCTAGAACTCAATATGACCTCTGAGTTTGTTTCATTACCAAATGGGAAGAGGGCTTTGCGTTGCAAATGGGTTTACAAAGTGAAATACAAATCAGATGGATCATTGGAAAGGTATAAAGCTTATTTAGTTATCATGGGAGACATTCCAAGAGAGGGAATTGATTTTACTGAGACTTACTCACCTGTTGTTAAGATGACAACTATTAGATGCATTCTAACCATGGCAGTGAAGCGAAACTGGGATGTTTTTCAACTTGACGTTAATAATGCCTTTTTGCATGGAGAGTTAATGGAAGAGGTCTACATGAAATGTCCTCCAGGCATGGACGCACCCTCACCCAATCATGTTTTCCTTTTGTGAAAGTCTCTCTATGGACTTCGACAAGCTTCAAGGTAATGGTACGCCAGACTCACCGCAACTTTGAATTTCAAGGGATATTCCCACTCTCTAAATGATTATTCTTTATTTTTCAAAAAATCAGCAGACAAAGTCACAATCATAGCTGTCTATGTGGATGGCATACTAATTACAAGAAATGATTTACAGGAGCAAAGTGATGTAAAAACATTTCTGAACTCAAAGTTTCGCACCAAAGATCTGGGATGGCCAATTTTTTCCTTGGAATGGAAATTTTGCATGAAGCTAATGGATTAGTTTTGACACAAAAGAGGTTTCCCTCCGAGTTGTTAGCTGAATATGGTTGTTTAGGAATGAAGCTAGCTTCATCACCACTTGACCCTTCACGCAAACTCAAAGCATATGAAGGAGCTCTTTTGAATGATCCGACTTATTATCGGAAACTCCTAGGAAAATTGAATTTTCTAACTCACACCAGACCAAATCTCTCTTTTTCAGTTCAACATCTTATCCCGCTCGTCAACCCCATCTTGATGCAGCTTTTCATTGCTTGCGTTACCTTTTGGGTGAACCAAATTTAGGACTTTTCATGAATTCAGGATCTTCTCTTCATATAGTAGCATTTTGTGACACCGACTGGGCATCTTGCCGGTAGTCTAGCCATTTTATTTGCGTCTATTATGTGACTTTTGGTGGTTCCCCAATTTCATGGAAGTCGAAGAAACAATTATGGGTTTCCCTTTCTTCTGATGAGGCAGAGTATAGGTCTATGAGGAGAATAATCGCAGAAATCACTTGGTTGGTATGGTTGCTCAATGATCATTCATTGATTCCCACCCTACCAATTGATTTGCACTTCGACAGTCAGGTAGCAATACATATCGCTAAAAATCTGGTGTTCCACGAAAGAACCAAGCACGTCGACCTCGATTTTCACTTTCTCCGGCAATAGTTCCTTGCTAGAATCATCTCCATATCATATTTACCATCCCAATCTCAAATCGGTGACCTTTTCACAAAGCCTCTTTCTGGGCCATCTCATCGACCTCTCGTCAGCAAGTTGGGTCTCACTTCGCGCCCCTCCAACTTGAGTGGGGTACTGAGTCCATAAATTGGACTCATTTAGGGTTTTATTTTAATGAAAATAGTGTCCTCGAATGCTTGTTTTATCTCAATAATTGATTAGAATGTTGAAGTTTCAGGTATTTGAAGTTTTAGTGGAAGCATGGACACTTAGGCGCAAAATGGAGCAAATAGGGCTGAAAAGAATAAGAAATGGAGTCCTGGGAATCGCCGAGTTTGACTTGGCGAGTCGCCAAAATGACATGAACCGCCCTTCTATCCAATACGTGAAGCCTTGAAGAAAGTGGATCAAAAGGCGAGGAAAGGAGAAGTCGGTGAGTCACCGATCAGTTCCGCGAAGTAGTACTCTACCGCCCAATGATCCATAATGCAAGGATGCAAAAGGCAAGACACTGATGGCGATGAGCTGACCAAAAGGCGGATCGCCGAGTTCATTGGCGATCTCGACTAATGTCACCGAACAATCCTCTGCAGCACAATCTGTGAAAAATATAAATACTACTTAGAATTATAGAAGAGAGAGAGAGAGTGAAAACATTTTTAATATAGTAATTTTTCACTTTAGAACATATTCTAGCTTATATTTTTCTCTCAAGTTTGGAGAGGGTTTTGTGGAGACTTGAAGAAAGGAGCTCTTCTTTCCCAATTTGGAAGTGGGTCTTCTCTATTCATTTTCCTTTGCTTAATTCAAGGTTTAATTTCTTATACCCAGTTGATTTCATTATCTTGTTAGGTATAAAATAAAAATCTTGATGTGTGGCTAAAAACCCCCATTCTTGGGGTGTGATTTAGCAAATATGGGTTGATATTCTTATTGGGTCTTGCTTGCTGATGGGTTAGATTTATTGTAATGGTGATTTCACCTATTGGTTGTGGTTTAATATAAAGGGTTTGTAGTTGCAAATACAAAGCCACCCATGTGTTTTTGGCTTGCCCGAGAGGAGGTGGCGAAACCAAAACCACTAGAGTGATGGCCTAAGGAGTAGGTTGACATGAGGTTCAGCCCGAGTGGGTGAGCCCTAGTCCCATATCCTAACACTCAGCTCGAGAGAGTGAGTGGGGTAAGGCGTAGGCAGGTCTTCATGCAGCAAATGGGTGTCCGAGAGGAACGCATTTGAAATGGGGTAAGTTGCCCGAGAGCGAACTTATTTCCATTTAAAGCTTAGCCTAGTCACTATTAATTTGCAAATCTACAATCGAAAGCATGTACCCAACAATTTATCTCAACTTGTATTGCGTTCATCTCTCAAGAACTTTTCCCCATACTTGATTTTCTTGTTTATATTGTTGTTTTAGTACAAGTTACGAAAACCTCCTTTGATATTTGAAACTTTGGTGTCACCTCCTTTAATTTACAATGTCTTTTATCGCAAATGTCTTTTACTACGACTAATTTGAATGAAATTCTAATTGGTTATTAATTCTCAAAACCGCTCCCTTGGGACACGATCCCAACCCTCGGTTGGGTTACTATATTATCGACGATTGTAGATACTCATATTATAGGATAGTGTCGTTGGTTACGATAAGCATCAAAATGGCACCGTTGCCGGGGAGTTGTGTTAGTTGAGATTTTTTAGTTAAGTTGAATTTTGTTCTTGTTAATTATAATTGAACTTACTTAACTTTTAGTTTTAATTTTTGTGTTGTTGTCTCTTTGTAGAGGTGACAAAATAAGTGTCAACGGAAGCAATGCAATGGCCAATCCCAAAAATGTAGC
Source organism: Solanum chiquidenum (assembly GCA_029582725.1). Classification (NCBI taxonomy): domain Eukaryota; kingdom Viridiplantae; phylum Streptophyta; class Magnoliopsida; order Solanales; family Solanaceae; genus Solanum; species Solanum chiquidenum. The sequence continues at coordinate 17,387 of JAJOOS010018871.1, read as the reverse complement.
TTGAATGAGGACTTGCGTCGTGCCACGATGTTAACTAAGGCACTGCTTGGGAGGCAAACCAAGTTTTTTTTTTGTTTTTAAGTTTTATATAATGGTGTGTTGAATGTGAAGGACAAAGTGTGAAACGTGTTTGAACAGTGCAGATTGGCGAGTTAAAGGTCCAGTCGGCGTATCATCGAAGAGGTCAGCGACCCCGACCTAGACAGTCGTTGGACTCCAAACAATTTCAAAGTGGAGTCTAAGAAACTCAGCGAGCCCAGGAAATTATTGGCGAATCGCCGACCTGGTCAGCGATCGCGATCTAGTCCGCTGTTTGGACCCCCAGATTTCTTGGAGGTCCTGTAAAACTCGGCGAAGTCAGTGACTGCTTGGCGTGTTGCCGATTGGGTCGTCGAGCATGATTAATGTCGCCAAATGGCGAGAACTGGACAGTTTTTAAAAGGACAAAGGTTTAAACTTCTAACTTTTTCACTTTTTCCTCACTTTCAAACTTCACAAACTCACACCCGCACTTTAGTTTCTATATTTTTCCATTTCTAGTAGTATTTTAGTCATTGATTTGTGCTGGAATTGGGATTACTTTGCCGCCTAGCATTTCAGTCTTTATTATTCGGCATCTAAGGTTGGTTTCCCAAACCCCGCATGTATTTTTGAGAATTTGAACTCTCATGCAAATGATTCTATTTTGTTGATGTGTGTTGGGCCTCTCTGATATGATTAAGTTGCTTGAATACCTGTTTTAATTTGAAAATCTTTCCCGTAGTTTTATATTGTTAAAATCTTATATTTTTGTGCCTTAAAATCGATTAAATCTTGTGGGGTTGTGCTTGCATGTTGTTGATTCTAGTAGGGAGAAGTCTGAGTATCCTGAAGATATGGTAGAGATCAATATTGTCATGCCACCCCGGAAAAGAGTACAAGGTACCACTATAAATGAAGGGGGATCAAATCCTCCAAAGAAGAGCAGACAAGAACTTCCACCTGGAGATAAAGGCAAGGATATGAGGGCCTTACTGAGACAGAGGAGGCCATGGTAGATGTTGCTGGCTCCTAGTGGATCTGGTACTGCTGGTCCTTCTGAGGTGAATCGGGTACAGAGGCACGAGTCCAAACTTATGCATCGGGCACTGATGCCCAGACAGACGGAACGACTGCGTAGAAAAGATCTCCTCTTTACATCCCTCCCTGTCTTACTTTATTTTACATTCTGGATATTTTGTTATTTGCATTTGAGGACAAATTTCTTTTCTTTTGTGGTGGGGTGAGGCCTACACCTTTTGTGTTGATATTTTTGTGCTGATATTTGTGTTTCTGTATATATTTGGGTTGTCTGTTTTAAGTTGTTCTTAAAACTGCTATTGCGATTATTTGAGCTTATGGCTCCTTTTTTTTTTTTTTAATTGATGCAAATTTTGACCCTTCCAAAAAAAATTTGTTTTCCAAATTTTTTTGCCACCGCTTGTGTTGAAAGTGGTTGTTCTCGTACAAATTTAAGTCTCAAGTTCGATCAATACTGATGACTTAAATAGTGATCTCAATCGAACAAACATGACTGTGCGACTACAACAAGAACAAATGAAGTTGCATAGACAATATGTGAACTCTTTGCATCTCATTGTGATTAGCCATTTCTCAAATTGATTCTCTTGTAATGACCGTTGCACACTAGCGAAAGTGTGTAGTCTTGTTTGACTTAATTGTCGATGCCTTGTGTGATGTGCTTACTTTGAACCTTGCATGAATAAACCTAGAATTTGCCCCGTTAGTCTGATTGATTTAGTAAGGTGTGCTCTTGAGATGATCTTAGGCAACTTTTAAGAGTGTGAGCCAAATATGACATATACCTCTTTTATGGACTACCCGTGAGTGTGTGAAACTCTTTTTAACACCCCTTGAGCCTTACCTTTCTTTTGAAGAAACTTGATAAACCCTAGACCTTACTTGACCCACTACCTATAATCCTCTTGATTCGTGGTTTAGTGAATAGCCAACTTAGGACAAAAAGCCTAAGTTGGGGGTGTGGTGAAAAGGAAAAGGGGAAGTCAAGAAGTGCTATAAGAAGTCTTCTTCAACCCATAGTGTTGCAGAACAATGGAACTTTTATAAATAATAATAAAAAAACCAAATTTGTGGAATAAAGTACAGAAGAAATTTGGGTCCAATTGCAATTCATGGAAGGAGAACAAAAGAGTAAAGAGATGACTTAGAAGCACTAGAAAAAGAATTGATAAAGGCGAGAAAGAAAGTATCCTGAGAATACCGCATCTCACGAAGAGGAAATTACCAAGCCTAAATGACCATACCTTTGCATTCAACCCCGTTACAAGCCTTAGAAAGACATCTTTTGATCTTGAGTAAGCCGAATCAAAAGTCAATTGGAAAATATGGGCAAACCTACAGGTGAAAACATGCATTGTATTCCTCTTTTTGAGTGTGAGCGTTGTATCTGATTCCTGATCTTGAATTGATGAACCTCTGTGTGTGAATATGGAATCATTCTTCATGTGAGGGCTTTAGATAATTTTTGTTGACCTTGAACTTGCGCAAGTAGCAAGTATTGCGAGCATGAGAATCTTTGGTAATGGTGTGTCACAACCTGAATCTTTGAGTACACAATTGATCCTTGCATAAGTAAATTGAATCTTGTTGTGTGCATTCATTATTGAGTCTTGTGTAGCACTGTTTGAGGCACCCTTTTTGAATAGCTGAACTTGAGTTTGCTTGAGGACAAGCAAAAGTTTAAGTTGGAGGTGTTGATGAGTCCATAAATTGGACTCATTTAGGGCTTTATTTTAATGGAAATAGTATCCTCGAATGCTTGTTTTATCTCAATACCTTATTAGAATGTTGAAGTTTCAGGTATTTGAAGTTTTAGTGGAAGCATGGACACTTAGGCGCAAAATGGATCAAATAGGATTGAAAAGAACAAGAAATGGAGTCCTGCGAATCGCCGAGTTTCACTTGGTGAGTCGCCGAAATGACATGAACCTCCCTTCGTTCTAATACGCGAAGCCTTGAAGAAAGTGGATCAAAAGGCGAGGAAATGAGAAGTCGGTGAGTCGTCGATCAGTTCCGTGAAGCAGTACTATACCGTCCAATAATCCAGAATGCGAGGATGCAAAAGGCAAGACACTGATGGCGATGAGTTGACCAAAAGGTGGATCGCCGAGTTCATCGACGATCTCGTCTAATGTCGCCGAACAATCCTCCTAAGCACAATCTGTGAAAACTATAGATACTACTTATAATTTTAGAAGAAAGAGAGAGTGAAAACATTTTTAATATAGTAATTTTTCACTTTAGAACATATTCTAGCTTATATTTTTCTCTCAAGTTTGGAGAGGGTTTTGTGGAGACTTGAAGAAAGGAGCTCTTCTTCCCCAAGTTGGAAGTGCGTTTTCTCTTTTCACTTTCCTTTGCTTAATTCAAGGTTTATTTTCTTATACCTAGTTGATTTCATTATAATTTATTATTTCTTGATGCGTGGCTAAAAACCTCCATTCTTGGGCTGTGATTTAGCAAATATGAGGTGATATTCTTGTTGGGTCTTGCTTGCTGATGGGTTAGATGTATTTTAATGGTGATTTCACCCAGTTGTTGTGGTTTAATCTAAAGGGTTTGAAGTTGCAACTACAAAGCCACCCATGTGTTTTTAGCTTGCCCGAGAGGAAGGTCGCGAAACCAAAACAACTAGACTGATGGCCTAAGTAGTGGGTCGACATGAGATTCAGCCCGAGAGGGTGAGCCTTAGTCCCATATCCTAACACTCATCTTGAGAGAGTGAGTGGGATAAGGCGTAGGCTGGCCTTCATGCGGCAAATGGGTGTCTGAGAGGAACGCATTTGAAACGGGGTAAGTTGCCCGAGAGGGAACTTATTTCCATTTAAAGCTTAGCCTAGTCACTATTATTTTGCAAATTTCCAATCGAATTCATGTACCCAACAATTTATCTCAACTTGTATTGCGGTCACATCTCAAGAACTTTTCCCCATACTTGATTTTCTTGTTTATATTGTTGTTTTAGTACTAGTTACAAAAAAAACCTTTGATATTTTACACTTTGGTGTCATATCCTTTAATTTACAATGTCTTTTATCACAAATATCTTTTACTACGACTAATTTGAATGAGATTCTAATTGGTTATTAATTCTCAAAACCGCTACCTTAGGACAAGATCCCAACCCTCGATTGGGTTACTATATTATCGATGATCGTAGACACTCAAATCATAGGATAGTGTCGTTGGTCACGATAAGCATCATGGGGGTATTGGATTTGATTTTGTTTCACATGATGGAACTCATGGTGGAAAAGGTAATGGGAAATTCTCAACTTCAAATGTCACGTGAAGTAAAGAAGTCTTCTGGAAGTTTTTTTAAAACAAATTTCTTTTATTGATTTTATTTTAATTCCTTTTTATTCTCTTAATCAGCTATAATATTGACTATGTTAGCCATGACCCCTTTTTATTCTCCAGTAGTTGGAACACACGTTCCTTTATTTTTGTTGTATAAATACATGTAAATATGGTTCAACAAGATATACATAAAACATTCAACTATCTCATTCTTTATGAATTATGATTAATAAATATGTTTCACTAAAATGATCTATTTATTTGAGTCATTAGAACATCCTTAATTCATCATGCATAAATTATTTTAAGTGAATATTAGTGGTAAATATTTATTTACGTTAATGGTGATTTATCTTAAAATACTAGTAATGCTTAATTAATTTATGAGTAGATATATCGAGGTGTTTCACTGAAAAGAGAGAAACATAATATATTGGATTCTGAAGTGTATTAATTTAGAGAATAATTTGTTATAAGAAGGTATTGAATGTTTTAGCCAAAGGAAGAACACAACATATGTTTCATGCTCATGATATAATTATAAAAAGAGAATGAAAATCTGAATCATATTATTTTAAGGGAAAAGCGTCAAAGATACCCCTCAACTTTACTTTATTAGTTGACTATGCCCCTACCGTTAAAACAAAGTTATACATACCCTCGTCGTTACTAATTTCACCATATATATCCCTCAATTAACTAAAAACCCCAAATCCAGTCAATTTAACCCGAATTTTAAAAAAAAACATTCCCCAATTTAAACTCAATACCCCGACCCCTCTACCTTTTAACCCGTACAGTTGTGTGAGTAAGAATGCTCATTGTTGAGTTTTTTTATTACTACTGTTCCGCTCAACACTAATCCTAATCCCCCATCCAGAAACCAATCTCCCACAAATCAACACTAAAACCATTAACTCCCTTTTCCACAATGCAAGCCCAAATATACTCCTCCCCTTAAATTTTCTAATAGTTAGACTACAAACAAAATTATCAAAATCAAATTCACCATCTAAAGAACAAAGAATAAATTAAACTTTATTTTCTTATACTCTTCTAGTAAATCCTCATCTGAAAAAGGGTCATCATCTTCAAATTCAGTACTTCTCCCTAAAATCCCAGATTTCATAGTAATCTTCTCTGACCTTTGATCTTGCTCAGGTGGGTCCATTAGGCTTGATTTTGTTCTAGTAGCAGCTAAAAGTGTGATTTTTGCCTAAACGAAGAGCTAGTACTGAGCACAAACTCATCTAGTAAACCAGGTCGAGTACTCAAATTGGACCGGCGGCGAACCAATTCGTTACCGGCAAGGTTATCACTGAAAGACACACAAAATTCCCTCAGCGTAAGTACGCCATGGTTGGGGATTTCTTCCACCATAGATAAAGGAGATGGCTGTGAAAATTACGATTCCGTTACGAAATTGAAATCTTTGTTGTTATCCCTCTTGCGTTTCATTGCTGCATCGTTAGAGAAATCGTAACTGGAATCTCTTTTTTGTGTGTGAATTAAAAAGTGAGGTTTTTGATAGAGACGAGAGAAAAAGCTGGCAACTTTGAAAATTGAAATGAAACAAAAGAGAATGGAACTTGTGTTCCATTGATGGAGGAATCATACCGGTGAATCGAGACCGTACATTTTCCTGAATAAAAGGAGAATGGGTTATACGGTTTAAAGATAGAGAGGTCGGGGCATTGAGTTTAAAATGGGGAATGCTTTTTTTAAAATTCAGGTTAATTTGAATCAATTTGGGATTTTCCGTTAACTGAGGGGTACGAATGGTTAAATTAGTAACGGCGAGGGTATAAATGACTTTGTTTTACCGGTAGGGGTATAGTCAACTAATAAACTAAAGTTGAGGGTCAATTTTGATGCTTTTCTCTTATTTTAATCTTTAACTACGTCTACAATGATTATTTTCTAAATTTGGTCATAGTTTAGGTGGTCATGAATTTCCTGATCTCTAATTGGCTTGAAATTTGATGGTTCCATCGAAAATTATTTAGATGGGTTTTAGAAAGTTTGTCGAATTAAAATTTGATCTGAATATGATAAAGTCATATTGTTTTAATTTCTACAGATACTTAAACCACTTGAATTTGAATTTGGTCATAGCTTTGGAAATATTTTTTTTAGACTCCAATTGACCTGAAATTTGGTAAGTTCATTGGTGGCAAACTAGTAAGAAATACTCATTGCTATGTGGTTATAGTTTTGACGCCCTTCAAATGGGTTTTAAGTCGCTCTTTAGAATTAAAATGTGATTTAGTATGAATATAGTCTTTTATATTAGTTTTATTTATGTTAAATGTCATACATTATTACACGTGCTGAGTTAAGATGAATTGATATATGATAAGGATATGAATTTGATTATTTTTGTTAAATCGTTTCAATCTGAATTTGATCATAGTTTTGGAGATAAAAAAATTTGAATTCTGATTGATCTGAAATTCGATAGGTTCGTCATAAACAATCAAATTAAGAATACCCATTATTATACAGTGATTTGTAATTGGAGGTCGTTCAAATTATGTTTTTGGATAATTTTTTTCTTGTATCTTGAAAATCAATTTTAATGAAAATTATTCACCTATGATACGGTAGTGATAGAGATTGTTCTCTATGGTCTTTATAACTAAATTTTAGTGAAGTATTAAGTTCATTAGTTGGTTAGACCTTCCTCCATATCAGATGAAATTAATACAAGTCATTAAAGTTTAATCTCTAGTTTTGATGATCTGTATTGACTCTCCCTATCTGAGTATTATTTCATTGGATCAATGATCTAGGGATAATGATATGCACTTGGCATAAATCAACATATAGTACTCTCCATCTGAGTTAGCTTTTGTTCTAAATTTGTTGGAGTGAATATCTGACATCACATATGTATGTTGCATGAGTAGTTATTTTTAATCAAAATTTATCATTTAAGATGCATGGATATCCATGAGATGTGTGTTGAATTTTAATTTTCAATGTAAACATAAATATGCTGATTTTGAAAAATAGTATTCAGATAATGTAAATAGTTTTAGCATTTTATTCTTTGTTCTTGATTCGTGTATCTATGTCACAAATGCTGATGTGTGATAAGAAATTTCGAATTTAAATAATTTAAATTCTACCTTGACCAAATAGCATTTTCAACGAAATTAATCATAGTTTTGGAATTTGAAAAAAAGGACTCTAATTGATTTGAAATTTGCTAAATTCTTAAGAACGAACTAGTAAGAAATATTTCATTTTTGATCGTTATATGATTTTTTGGTCATATTTGGTTATAGGGGTCACTCCCTCGATTACCAAGATTAAATAGTAGTGAAGTATTAATTTCATGTGATGGCTTAGACCTTTCTCCATATAGGTTGGAATTAATACAAGTCACTATGTATTTAATCGCTAGTTTTGATAATTTGTATTAACTCTCCTAAACTGAGTAATATATGACTAGATCAGTGTAACTAGGGTGATTTTCACTTGACTTACACTAACAATAGACTCTCCATCAGAGTTAGATCTATACAAGTTTATGGAGTGAATATCAGTCATTGTACATGTATATTGCATGAGTAGTTCTCCAATCCCATCGATTGGCTATTCGAGATGCATGGGTATATATATGTATAAATGACCTCTATATTTTATTATTTAGGATTATTCGACATATTATGATCTATTTAATGTATTATATCTCAAATTCTCAATAGAATTTATGGACTCACTTAATACTACTCAAGTATTTCTTTTGATAGAGATAAGATATTAATTTAAATAAAATTCATTATATATGTTCATGTTAGATCGAATTATTTTTGGTTTCTAGCTAAATAAGAGAGGGACACTTAATATATTTTTCTTGTAACTATTTTGAGTTTGATAAATATGTTATCTCTTATTGTATTGATGCATGATGTTTTTTCTCATGAATTGAATATTAATCTATCTCATAAGAGAAAATATCTTTTAAATGCAATGAAACTTATCTGTACACTAGTGTCTGCGTCATTTATTCTGGATAGAACTTTGAAGTTGGTTAAAGAATGGACATAAAATTTCATTGAAAGTGAAGTCACTACCAACATGAGAGTCATGTTTAGAAGGAAAATGACTAAGAGACCTTTCCTCTTCAAAAGGAAATAAAGGTAGTGATAAGTTAGAATTAATCTATTTTGATTTGTGTGGTAAATGATCATTCAGACAAGAGGTGAATTTGAGTATTCTATGATTTTCGGAAGGTTACTCATGATATCAATTTTTTCTTTTGATGTTTTGTAACTCTGAATGTCATGATAAACTCAAAATATTTGAAGACAAATAAAAATAGCATCATGTAAAATATATAAAGTCACTGCAATATGATTGTAGTCATGTATACCTATCTGCAGAGCTGATGAGTCACTTATCTGATAGAATAAATGCATTTCAATTGTCTACACCAGATGCTCTATAATAGATTGGTGTAAAAGAGAAAAGAAATAGACTCTTAAGAAGATGATAAGATTAATGATTGACTTATTTTGTTGTTGTTTTGTTTCTTTTAGGATATGTTCTAAGAACTACATATCACATTTGAATTCAATTCCTTTGAAATCAGGAATGCAATGTGTGAGTGTTAATTGGATATCCAAAAGAATGAAAGAACGTTTATTTCATTGTCCTAAAGAAAATAAGGCAATTGTTAAGACAACTGTCATATTTCTAGAAAAGGACTATTTAATAATTCATGTTTCTAAAAGTAAACTAGTTTTACAGAAATGGAACAAAGAAATAACAAATAAGTCAGTTGTAAATTCAGACGCTGAAGAACATCTAATCGGTATGTCAGTATTGATGGTCCATTGCATTTAAGTAGTGGGAGAAACGATGCTATACATAGGAAAACTACTGCCTTAAGAAGTGGAAGTGATGTTGGGCAAATTAAAGAACACTACATGTAAAAGTTGTTAATATTTCAATACCAAAAGGTTTTGAGGAAAATATTAAGACTCAATAACATGAAAGTGTGACTATTGTAGTAGTACTTAGTCCTAGCGGTAGAATCATAACAAAGATTGATTGGTTTTGTATGTTTAAGAGGACTTTCATGATAGAACTCATGTAAAGAAGTAAACTTTTGAAAGATTTTATGATAGGGCCTCTGAATATCTAATACAAAATCAATAAGTTACGACTCAACATTACTAGATGAAGTTGCATAAGAAAATAACTTGGTAAGATCCTTTTGATAAGAAATATAAAAGAAATATCTGTGAAAGTTGTAAATGCATTGTTAACAGTCTAAGTGGGAGATTGCTAGGGTATATACTATTAATCATGTGTTTAGAAATAATATTCTAACAATTTTCTAGATTAAATATCTTAGTGGGACATTGTTAGGGTATATACTATTAACCATTCATTTTGATATAATGCATTATAACAATCGTGATGGTTAAAAGTTTAAGTGGGATATTGTTTGAATATATACTATTAACCATGTGTTTAGATATAGTAATTATTATAGAATAATTATTCATTCATATTTGATAGATCATGTATTCGTTTATGGTGTATGTTTACTTATATAGTAGATGATTTAGTGTATTTAGTTTAAGCTTATACATAGAGGATTAAATCATCGGTTCTTATAAGTATAAAGTTTTTTGTTCACAATCTAAGATTAGAATTGGACATATCATCGGTACGATTGTAGCACAAGATTATATGTAGTTTATCTTGACTATGGGAATGGTATAGTTCCAACTTCTTGTGCTAGTGCATTTTGTATGTATTGAACAAAACCGAGTAGAGATAGTTGCTTTAGACTGACTGACAAAAGCATATTCTCTAAAACTATTAAATGTACTTATATTCTTAATCCTGATATAACTATTATGATATGTATATGTTAATTATCATTTTGATTTATTAAAAGGTGAGATTCCAAGACGGGTCAATATACTTGGTAGATTGGATGATAATATTATATCTTGGTTAAATAATAAGTTACTTGACGGAATCCATGTCTCGATAGATATTGATGATATGTATTTTTGAGAAGCTTAAAAGTTTTCATCGTTTCAGACCTTGCAAGTTGATTTATGAATGCGGCACATAAAATAAGTTAAGTAGTGCTCTAAAGGAAATTGATCAATGAACTAAGTTCGTCATCAATTTAATTTTTTGATTAGTATATGTATTCTTAACATGAGGAATTACATATGTGTTTAATGGAGAATTTCAAAATAAAAATAGAGGAGTGCAATTACGAATTTCTAGTGGAATGATTTGTAATTTATTATGGTAAAAATAGTTCAAATTAATTATTTGGAAATATTTCCATTATGGGAAGACTCGGTAATTAATTTGGTGGTCCCTACCATTCCCATATTTAAATAGAATTCAGTTTCTATTCTAAGGAAAGGGAGAAGGACATTACTTTTTCTATTCTATGGAAAAGGAGATGTACATGTCTTTCTCTATTCTAAGGAAAGACATAGTATTCTTTCTCCTTGGACTAGGAAGAAATCTCTATAAATAGGGATTCTTCTAACCCTTGAAAAGGGAAGAATTTTTCTATGTGATACTTGCCCACCCAAGTATTACGAGTACAGAAGTGAGCTTGGGATCACTGTAGGAGACCACAAAACTGTCGTTCAGTTTGTGGACTAGAATGTGGATTTGATTGAAGGTATTTGCTCACGCTTCAAGAGGTAAATCTTGAATTAAATTTCAGAAAGTTTATGTTTTTTACCATAAATTACGTGTTGTCTATTATTCATGTAAGTAGTATGATTCTGGTATGCTTCCTCTGTGCATGTAGTTTTCCAACAGAATCCAATGGAACTCTCACAATTCTGATCCGAATATCCGAACCCCGAATGTTGAATAGAGTCAATCCAAAGGTTAAAATTTCACAAATTTCCAACCCTCAATCATCAAAAAGACTTTGAATATGAAACCAACAACTCTCTTAGACCAATTTCCATATTTCGAGGCTGATAGAATTTTTGAAATTTCACTCCGACACTCAAAACTCCAAAATACACTTAAAATCACTTTTAATGATTTTTCCCTTTAAAAACCCAAAAACTTACAATATTCACATCTTTCACTCAAAGTTTGAAACCTACTTCCAAAACTCAATCAGAAAAGACTCGGGGATGATATCGGGAGGGATAAAATTATAGTTTTACAAAAAATTCTAAAAATGACCAACCGCGTTATTACATTAGCCACAAATAAAAACCATGTTCGTCCTCCATCTTAAAGCAAAAGAAAGTACTTCGAGCTTAAAAAATTTAAGGATATCTAGCATGCATATCGGACTTTGTTTCCCAAGTCGCCTCACCAACTAAATAGCGCTTCCATTGCACCTTAACTAAATCAATTTTTTGTTCCTAATCTTTTGGGCATTCCTATCCAAAATGGCTATAGGCTCATGTAATGTCCTTTTTTTTATGTTTTAATTAGGAAATGGCCATTTTGCCCTTTCCCATAGCGTTATCATGCTTCGTTTGTGTTGTGGGAATGGTTTGTGTGGTCTCAGATGCGATCAAATGTGTTTTTGGTGATTTTGACCCTTTTACGTTTAGAATTATTAGTATGGTTGACTTTGGTCAATATTTTTAATTTTGAGCAATGGTTAAAGATTCAAAATCCTTGATGAATCGATTATGCATTTGTGTTGTATGAGTTGTGATGCATCCATCCTCATTTGACATATCATTGTTCATGGAAAAATCAGAAAGTGGAGAAAAGCTATTTATTTTAGAAAGAAAATGAGACACCTTACATTTATCCTTGACCACGAGCTAGGTGACAAGTTTATGAGATATTGAGATTTTGAGATTGTTATATTGACCGTGAGTCCTCCGTGGGTCTTTTTCTGGAAGTTAAAGCTTGGAAAGGTGTATACAATAGCTTGTGTGACCACCTTGATTCAACCACATCATTTCATCATCTTATTGCACTGCATTGGCTAGATTTATTATGTTGTGTAACTTGATTATCTGTTGATATGAGTACTAACTATAGCCTTATGTGTTATCCTTATTCACGTTGTTACACCTTACCATGTCTATGCATGCCTTTAGTGTTTTTGGTTATTAAGGTCATATTGTGTGTGAAATCATTTGCAAGGTATTAGTCTAGAAATATCGTTAGATATCTGTAAATTAATTTATTGTAATGTTGTTATGAAAGAGTGGGGTTTCTATCTCTCTTTCATTTTTCACACCAATGGTTTTTGTTTTTCCTTTTCTTCTATATATAAATTAATTTTAATTTTGATTCTTATGATATCTGATTAAATACATGCAATCTTTAATTAGTTACATTACTTAATTATCAATATATTATGTTGAGTATGTATTGTTACTTCATATTTGACAGTAATCCAATTCTAAAATAATTCAAAATATAATATATTTCAACATGCACTTGATTTAATTGAAGAATAGACATTTAACATCTAATATCACAAAAATCAAAAGAACAATTCATTTTTTGGCATTAATCAATGAAGTTCTATCAATAAGGAAAATTATTCTACTCATCAACACATCCAAAATCAAAGTTTCACTGTTGCAAAAAGAAAATGGCAATATAATGTGTCTAAGTAATATTTCATGCATAAATGTCTTATTTTCTATTTATAAAACCTTGAATAGCCATAAGCCTCTTCAGAAGATATTGAAGTCTTCATCTCTACTCAGCATACCTATCCTAACATTTCTTGAAGAACTTCCAAATCTTCTTCCACTCCTTGTTTGAATCTTGTGTTCTTTAAGAAGCTTTTCACAATCTTCCTCTTCACCCCCTTTGCAAATTAGCCATGCAAAAGTTGTTTCAAAAAGGCAATATGAATTTCAAATTCAAAAGAAAAGAAAACTTTTTCAAATATATATCGATAATATAGTTTAAAAGGTAAAGAAATTTCAATTATATGAGGTTACATTATTTTTTAAATAAACTAAAATGAAAATGTTACGTTGTAGTATGTTGGTGATTACCCGGGTGTGATTCACACAAGTCTTTTGTGAAGAGGCAATACTAGGGAGGGTAATTTTGGATGACAAAAATATCATTGTCCATAAAAACTTGTCTTAACCTCCGCCACCTGTCAGTCACAAAAGACCGACTATATTCAAAGAAATTTTCCAATGTGAAATCCAAACAGCTACTAGAGACCACATCAAGAATTTTAGAAGTTTTAAGTTGAGCTTCTTTTGCTACACCAATTGTACTAATCTCCATGAATTTTTTCATCTTCCTTTCCACCTCTTTGTCCTTAACAAGTGCCCATCTACATGCAAATCAAATTATAATAAGTGACAAATTGAAATATGTTCTAATTTTGTAATTGTGATCTCACTTGAAATTAGTGTTTGAAAAACTTACCCATTTCTGGAACCAACATGGCCAGTGCATTTGAAAATGGTAAAGAACATAACATCATGGTTGGCTGGTGAGGTAATAGCAGTATACTGTGGCCAATAATAAGCTAAATCGTATATTAATTTCCCTTGATCTCCATTAACTACATGCTCTCTAATAATTCCATCAGGATTATTTGGAGATGTAATCAACTCAATATAAGGTCCATCTTTCTCAAAAGTTTTTGCATCTCCTCCCATTTGTGTTGCCTTGACTTCACAAAATCAGTCACATCAGGATATGCCTACGAAAAGACAAAAAAAATATTAATAATTGATCAAAAAATGTCACTTTTAAATTTGACTTATTAAGTCACATGATGTGTTTCAAGAACTATGATTCCTAATTTGTATTAAGGGTGTGACCTAGTGATTACTAAAGTTGATTGCGAATCCTGAAATTTCAAATTTAAAATACAGCAAAGGAGAAAAGAATGCTATATTTAATTGATCTAACATGTACCAAGAACCATAACTTCAGGCTGCTAATTTAATTGAGCATAGCATATACTTTACAATTTAAATAAAAAATATATTGTATAAACGTGTACCGAATAAAAAGGTGTAGCTGAAACTAAATTGATTTGTTCAGGTTGTTGAGATGGACAAAGAGCATAAATGGCAGCCTGCACAAGCTGGCTTGATCCAGTGCCAACAATAATATAATGATCATCCATAATTGCATTTTTGACTACATTGTGCAGCCTCTTAATTTGTTCCTCTAGTTTTGATTCCAAGAACCAACACAAGCTCTTACCATTAGCAAAGTAACTCAATGAATCATCACCACTGAATGTTATGTCACATTTGTTCTCCATTTTTCTCCAATATGACTCATACATTGTTGGATCACCACTACACACACATAAAAATATGAAATCCCAAATTGGTATTCCGACAAAGAATTGATCATTTCAACAAATTGTAAGAAAATGGAACTAATCTTGATAGAGGTTTAATCAATCTCAAAAGCTAGCTAGTTCATTAGGGAAGGATTCTATAAGGACACAATGGTTTGCACCGTTTGATCTTTTCTAAGGCCACTCTATAAATTTTGTCCCCCTTTTGTCTCAATGGTTAAATTCTTCTCTAAAAGTAGGTAGATGAATATTTTTTTGTAGATAAATTTAGTCCACTTGGCTAAACAAAGACATAATTTAAACAATCGCTTGAAAAAGGCCATTGGAGAAAATATATCTCATTCTGACACATTACACCCCATGACATTTGGAGGGCAAGAAATATAATAGAGCGCTCAACATTGAGTAAATCAAAATTGATAATTTCATATATAACAAATTGACTCATGAGGAAAGGTCAAGACAATAAGCTTATAACTTGTATGAAAAATTCTAAGAAAAATAAATTAAAATTGTAAAGGAAAACTCACTGATCCAGAACAATAGTGGGGGAAGTGTCCCGTGTGTCATTTTCTGGAGTTGCACAAGGGAATGAAGAACACTTGACAAGAAAACCATCTGTTCCACTCATCTTTTTTCTTCTTCTTTTTCTAATAAGAAATCTTAAATCAGTCACAAATAAACCTATGGGAGAAGAAGACATATTTGGGGTACATATAGGGAAGGAGACAAGTATATATATTTTCATATATAGAAAGGAACTATTTTAGTGACTGTTGGGTTTTAAAAGGTGTACATGAAAAAATGAAGAGTTGTGACTTTTATGAAGAATTGTGACTTTTACGAAGAGTTGTGACTTTTATGAAGAGTTGTGACATTTCTGAACAATTGTGACTTTTATGAAAAGTTGTGACTTTTTCGTAGGTTTGTGACTTTTATGAAGGGTAATGGCTTTTGACTTTTTCCAAATGGCTGTGACCTTTTCGATAACGCACAATAAACACTTGTTCACACTATTCTTTGCTGTCTATTAATAGAGAGGTTTCCTCTCATTTTTCAACAACGAATTTTTGGACTTCTTCTTCTTCTATTAAATCTAGTACTAGTATTATAACTATACTTTACTATTGCTGAGTGGTTCATTGACACTATCGTTTTACCTACCTATACACCGGTATGTAAGATCGTTATATTATGGGAGGATATGTTTCATACGGGTACTTGAGTGGAATAATTTCCTGAAGGACACACTATGCGGGATCGATTTTCTTCTTTGAGAAAATATATTTTTTATAGTATTTCTAATATGTTTTAGATTTTATTTTCTTTGCTAGTTTTAAGTTTGCAGATTTTAAAGTATCCTTTAAACTATGTTGTTTCTTACCATGTTCTTCAAAGTTATTGTTATTAGTATCTTAGTAATATAGGTTAAACTACAATTTTAAGGAAATTATTATATTTTTGGTTCTTTTTTTGTTCTTCTGATTGAGGGAAATAGATCATGGAAAGAGTTTGTGTTCTTATAATTTGTTTTGGACAAAGTTTTGGATCGGGGCACAACATGTAGTAAACGCCGTTGTTGTGGTATTTATATAATTGTAGTTTGTCCAAGTAAGTACATGATCAAGGAATCTTACACTTGATGCTACACAGTAGTTTCTTATTGTTTATGACTATAACCTTGATCAAATTAAAGATGATTAAGTTAAATAATTTGTTATTGGCTTAATAGTTTTATTCTTTGTTGTGGTAAAATTGGGTAGAGAAATGCTTTTGTGTATGTTACATCCAATATTGTAAGCTTCTTTCTATGATTTTAATCCAAAGAAATCGATCATGGATAAAGACCCATGTGATGTTTGCCAACAAGAAAAATGACTTGCATGATATCATCATTACTGTCAAATAGATATGATTAAATGGGAGTAAAACTTGAGCACTTTCTTTATTTTCCTTGTTTATTTCATTTTCATCTTTATAAGTTATGAGGTTTATTGCATAAGTGTTAGGATAGATCTTCATTATGTGATGATCTCAGAATATATTTTATTCCTTTTGGAGACTAATTATTTTTTTGTAGCTTTCCACTCCATGTGAAATTTAATTGTGTTTGATTTATGGATACTAAAATCTTGTGATTTTCTACTCCTATGATTTGAAGGATATAAAAAATCACCAGATATATTTGAATGTGCATTTGGTTCGAAGAATATAAAACTTCGCCATGAATATTAAGGCCAAATGATTTAAAGATTATAAAAACTTTTTCGCTAACTAGAACCAATGTTTATTTTTGGTTTCTGGAAATTAAAACCTCTTGATTTTCTACTCCATTTAAATTTGAAAATTATTTGAAAGTTCAACATTTAAAGTTCATTCGGTGAAGAAAATCACATAAAAAATAATTAAAACTTTTAAATTTAAATTATTTTTAATAAAATAATACACATATTTTTTTAAAAATAATTAAAAGTGAAAAGATTATTAATTAATTAAAAATATTGTAAAGTGAGAAAGAAATTAAATAAAAATTCAACAAAGAATGAAATAAAAATAATTAAACGTATATAAGTTTTAAAATCAATAAATATGTGTACTAACTAATTATAAAGTTACCAATCAAAAAATGACATGTGTCCAATTTGTGCACTCATCACTTGCCTTCGAGAGATTGTGCAAACTCTCTATGCCATGTCAACGTTTGTGGTGTATTTATTCCAATTTAAATTAGTTTGGGGGGGGGGGG
>JAJOOS010018870.1:0-36979 GCA_029582725.1 Solanum chiquidenum | reverse complement strand
TAGATAGACAAGAAGTAAACACCGCCACCATAAGTGGGTCAAACCACACAACATCAATTCTCATACTATAGACTAGAAGTTAGGTCAACTTACCAATTATCCAAGCCATGATCACCACAGATCAATCCTCAACAATTCATAATCAATTGATATAGATGGCAATAGGAATCAACAATGTAATTCACTAACATAAACACAATCTAAGTACAATTTTATAAACAAAGGGATCAACCCATAACTTTGCCCATAAGGCCATAATTCTCAACTCATCAATATACCAACAATTCAACATGAATAAGTATAGATAATCATAGGAAACATCAATACAATCTAAACATAATTTCACCAATAGAAATCATATTCACAAAGACCCACATCATAGGCAAATTTTAGAGAATTTGGGGATCATGGGTTCTTCAAGAATTCCTTTGAAATCGTCTTAAAAACCTTAATTCCACATTAATTCATGAATAGAATGATTTAGAAAATCGTTTGACGAAGGACCCATGTTTAGATTGAAAATTGGGAATTTTGGTCTTTGAATCTCTTTTGAAAATCTTTGATAGAACTCCTTGAATGAGAGGCTATTCAAGAATCAAGAGTTACCATACCTTAATTATTAAATACCCATGAAATTGAAGAAGAAATCAGTTGAAAACCCATCTTCTAGCTTGAGCTTCATCAAGGTCTTCAATGGAGTTTTTGAGAGAATCTATTTTTGAGAGGGAAGTGTCAATTGAAGAATGGGGTCTAATTCTAGGTTTTGGGGTTTTAACCAACTTAAAATACCCTAAAATAGGTATAATAACCGTTATAATAATTCCCCAAACTACCCTTCACTTAGTTCGACCTTTTAAACAAGTCAAACTTGAGTTTATTTCGCAGATTTCGTCGGGGAAACAAGTTCGCGACGCGGAGGTGTTCCTGCAAGTTTTCATAAATTAAATTTCGAGACAGTAGAGTCCGCGACGCGGACCAAACTTTTTGTCCATAGGTGGAGTAGGTCCGCGATGCGGAGATGCTCCCTCCATGAGCAAACTCCAAGCTGCCTTGGTAGCTTGCTTGACCAAGGTTGGGGTCCTCCTCAGGGTCCATTAGGGTGGCCCCCAGGGCGTCATATTCGAACGTTTTGACCCTAAAAACATTTATTAAGACACTAGGGTTACCTCCACTGATTTTTGACTCCAAACAACACATAAAAACATGCACAACATACTAGAACACACTAACACGTAAAAGACTAGTTTCTTAACGTCTTGGTCGTCCCTTGACGTTTGATTTCCAAACTCTTTAAAACTGACAAAAAATGCTATTCTTCATTATTTTAACAAGTTATTAATGCATAAAACCCATGTGAGGCTCTACTTTAACCTACTTCATTGTGAGGGGTGTTACAAACGCAGACACCTTATTTACTCAAACTTCATCAAGCCCCACTTCTCTATCACCTCATTAACATTCTTAGATTGTCCCAAGTAGATCTTTATCGGCTGACCATTCACCTTGAACCTTGTTTCTTCCTTATTCTCGAGTTCAACGGCTCCATGTTGAAATACTTTAGTCACTTTGAAAGGCTCGGTCCATTTGGACTTGAGCTTGCCAGGGAACAAGCGCAGCCTTGAGTTAAATAAGAGTGCCAAGTCAACGGGAATGAATTCTCGTTTATCAATCTTTTGATCATGGTACTTCGTCATCTTATTCTTGTACAAGGCTAAACTTTCATATGCTTTAAGGAGAAACTCATCAAGCTCATTCAATCTTTGACTTGATGCGGTGCCCCAATCCAAATTTAGCTTCTTTAGTGCCACATCGCTTTGTGCTCTAACTCTATAGGAAAATGACAAGACTTCCCATATGCAAGTTGGTAGTGGGACATACCTATGGGAGTTTTCAATGCAGTGCGATAAGCACATAGAGCATCATCAAGCCTTCTTGACCAATCAGTTATGCTGGTATTCACAATCTTCGCAAGGATTTTCTTTATCTCTCTATTCGACACTTAAACTTTCCCACTAGTCTGCAGATGATAAGGAGTTGCTATGCTATGACGAACACCATACTTCTCAAGCAACGCCTTGAACAACTTACTACAAAAGTGAGAACCTCCATCGCTCATAATTGCCCTTGGTGTACCAAATCTGGAGAAGATATTATGTTTTTCAAGATTGCAATGACGCTCTTTCCTTCATTATTTGAAAGCGCAACTGCTTCGACCCATTTAGATACATAGTCAACTGCAACAAGAATATACTTCATCCCATTCGAACTCACAAATGGACCCATGAAGTCAAGACCTCAAACGTCAAACAAATCAATCACCAGTATCGGGTTCATTGGTAGTTCTTTCTTCCTTGAAATTCCTCATTCTCGTTGACAACGATTACAAGACATGGTGAAATCATGAGTATCTTGGTGGATGGTGGGCCAGTAATACCCATAGTGCAAGATTTTATGAGCATTCCGGATACCACTATGGTGTCCACCAACAGGTGATGAATGACATGCCTCTAGTATACTCATCATCTCAACCTTGGGCACACAGCGATGAATAATTCCATAAGCGCAAACACGAAATAAGTAAGCCTCTTCCCAAAAGAATCTCTTCACATCAGACATGCATTTTCTCTTTTGGTGAAATGACAAATCCAAATTTACCAAATCACTTACCGAATAATTAGCAGTGTCTGCGAACCAAGGAATAAGGTTATAAGAAGCAGCCAATACCTGTTCATCAGGGAATGCATCATTAATCCCCACTCAATCTTCTAGCTTAATCATAGCTTCCCCCTCTAATTTGGGCAAGTGATCAGTGACTTGATTTTCTATTTCCTTTTTATCATTCACCTCAAATTCGAACTCTTACAACAATAATACCCATCTAATCAATCTCAATTTCGCATACTTCTTTGCCATAAGATACCTCAATGAGGAATGATTGGCATGGACAATGAATTTAGTACCAAGAAAATAGGATCTTAACTTTTCAAATGCGAAAACCACAACAAGCAATTCTTGTTCAGTCACAGTATAGTTCTTTTGAGCAACATTTAAAGCTTTTCTCACATAGTATATAGGATGACGAATATTTTCTCGCCTCTACCCCAATACTACGCCAAGCGCTACTCCACTTGCATCACACATGACTTCAAATGGCTGTCCCCAATCTGGTGAAATAATGATACGTACGGAAGTCAACTTCTTTCAACTCCCTAAATGCCCTCAGACAGGCATCATCAAACTCAAACTTAGACTCATTCTCGAGTAGCTTGCACAATGGGTGTGCAATTTTTGAGAAATCCTTTCTAAACCTCCTGTAGAAACCTGCATGCCCTAGAAAACTTATAACACCTTTTTACAGAGATGAGAGGTGGGCGCTTTTCTATTACCTCAACTTTAGCTCTATCAACTTCAATTCCTTTCTACGAAATCCAATGACCCAGAACTATACCCTCTTGTTTAATGAAAATAGCTGCCCTAATTGAAAATGCTGCCAAAAGTAAAGCAAATGTTGATCTTCACAAGTTAATGGACAAGATTGAATGGCTTCCATTGTCACTCTTGAAATTTGTGAATGTCCCTGAGCTAAACATAGTCAATAACCAAATTATGGCTCTTTTAACTACCATTGGTAGCCTTAATGCCTTAACGAACTCAATACTCACTCCAACAAAATTATAAACCTTCTTGATTCATTTGGTAAGCTAATCAATTTGACTGATCTCAACCTTCACGCGAACAGGTTGAAATCGATGCCAGCTTCTTTCACGAACTTCATAAATCTGATTGATCTTGGTTCAGGTTCAAACCGGTTTGGTCATTTTCCTGATTTCCTTGGGAACTTAACCTCCTTAAAGTGACTAAGCGTGGAAACAATAAGCTCGAGGAACTTTCTTATACAATAGGATTTTGTTCTTCACTTGTAGGACTGAGATTGGATTATAATCAACTTAAATCTCTCCATGAGGCGATGGGAATAATCAAACACTTGGAGATTCTTACGCCCCACATTAACAGAATTAAAGGATTACCAATGACTATGGAGAATCTTTCTCAACTCAGGGAACTTGATGTTAGCTTCAATGAAGTTGAGAACATACCTAAAACATTCTATTTTGCTCTCAGCATGGAAAAGCTTAATATTGCAAACAACTTTGCAGACTTGAAAACTTTACCAAGATCAATCAGGAACCTTAAGAATCTTGAAGAGCTTGATATTATCAACAGTCAAATACGAATGTTGCTCGACTTCTTCAGGCTCTTGTCAAAGTTGAAAACTTTTTGAGCTGATGAGACTCCACTAGAAATACCACGAAGACAAATTATAAAGCTTGGGGCTCAGGTGATTTTTATGCTTACTGTGTTTCTTACCAATCAATCTTAGACTTTATGGTAGTTTTTAAAGTTAATAGTCAAAAACATGCCTGAATTATCGCCTTTCGCGAGTTTCACACCCAACACTATAAAATCTTTACTTTTCCAACATGAACTATCACCAACTATGTATTAAAACACACCTCGACTGTCACGTAGGAAAAGGAAAAACTGATGATTGAACTGTTGAGGTGTGTTTTGATACATAGATGGTGATAGTTCAAGTAAGAAAAGGAAAAAATGAAACATCTGATTTGATCATTATGTCTAGATTCTTGTTTCATATTCTTCTCTTCTCTTTCCATCAAGTTGTTGTAGAGTAAATGGCTGATTTCATTGCTATGAACGAGCTTCAATTGAAGTGGCCAAAGAAAATGAGAACTTTCTTTTGATCTGATAAGCTTTTTTTGTATGTTTTACTACAGTTGGATAATTTCATTCATTATATGGCTACATTTTTGTTTGGATTTGTGGTGGGACTTACAACAGTGTGGCAACTAACTCTTGTTGCTCTTGTTACTCTTGTTGTAGTTTTTCTAATTGTTGTAATTGGTGGTATCTACACTATGACATCCGTCAAGTTGTCAAGTAAAAGTCAAGAAGCACTTTCATAGGCAGGGAACATTGTTGAATTTGCACCTTTATTATACGAATCAAAATGTATATTAATTAAATATCTTAAAGATGATATTAATTTATATTACAACTTTTACATATGCTTTGTTAAAACAAAAAACAGTTTGGGTGAGAAATTATGGGAAAATGGTACTCGAAGAATGTATATAATCAATTAATGTATCCTATTTATTGGTAACCGAGATACAAAACTCTCAATCCATATTTTGAAGTTAATATAACATTGGTTAAATGATGTTTTTTCTTCTTATAATTGTATTGGTTGTTGGTGGATATTGAATGAGTTGTGTTTCCTTGCTAACTACTTGTTATTCTTTGTACAGGGTTTATCCATAAGATTAGAGAAGTTCACTCCAAAGCTTCTATACCCAGGTTTGCAGCTGGAAAGATATATCAAAAAATGACCAAACTAACAAGATGCAGTTTATGAGTGTTCTGATGGGTACACGCTTCTCTGTCTTTACCAGCAAACCTTCTATTAGACACCATGCTACTCATTGCATAAAAACATGTTAATCATTGTTGCTTTTTGTGAGAATTTTTGAAATATAGGAATTTACAAATATTTATATGTTTCTTTGATGCTCAATTTTGTTAACCATTAGGACAATTTATTTTCTTTAGTCACTGTGTTTGTAATTTATTTCCACATATATCTTTTTTACTTTCCCCTTTTAGGTTCATTGCATTTAGTGGAAGTGGTGGAAAATTTGAGATCATGTCCATCAACAATGTTCTATTTTTTAGTAGCCGGTTCTCTCTTTATTGAGTTAGTCCTTGTGAACATTGTACATAGTCACCCCTCACCAGAGTTATAACCTAGAATCTCCTTAAACCCCTTGTAGAATTATGTTGGTCTTTAGGTGTGCACCTTGATTGATCTTTCGGTACCATGATCATTCTTCTTTACTCTCGGTAAATCATAAATTTGTCTTATTGTTGTGAAATTACTTGATGTATGAAATCAAATCCTAAATTATTATTTTTCCATAGGTTGTGAAAGGTGTAAAGTAAGACCAGTTGCTATAGAAGTGTTTTGCGGTGATATTGTGAGAAGCAACCTCCATTTTAATACTTTAATGTTGTTATTTGTTTGGTATATCTCAATAGACTTTCAAATTGCATGAAATTTAGTTAATGTTGGTTTTTGTTCAAGGTGTATGTAATGAGATATCATCTCATGAATATCATTTTTGGTTTTTTCTTAATTAATATATTACTTTATTTTCAATGAATTTTTAGCAATCTTATACTTTTAGTATGTTATTATTTTTAATTTGTATAATGCTATTTATATTGAAGTTTAATATATTTTTATATTATTTCATAATTTTAAAATTAGCGGAAACATAGCTAGCTAAATACAAATCGTAAATATTATAGCTATGAATTAAAATGTCATTAAATGCTTGTTATTAGTGACAAAATATTTTGTCTATAAAAACATAACTTTTACAATGATTTTTTTTGTACTTTTTAGGACGATCACATTTTCTTCATAAAAGTATGACATTTAATGACAGAATAAAATTTGTCCCAAAACAACCTATTTATTATCTACAAATTAACTTTGTATATTATGACAATTGCGATCGTCGCTAATTATTACATTTTCTAGTGACAAATTGATTTTGTTGGTAAAAATAGTATTTTTAGTGACAACGTGATGTTTTTAACTGGAAAATTACCAGGACGTAGTGTCATCACTAATTTATACATTTTGTGACAAAAAAATAATGTGTATGTTAAAGATATTTTTAGTGACAAAATAATGTTCGTTCAATGACGAAATACATAGAAGATTAGAGAAAAATTATGTCGTCACTAATTCAAAAAAATAATTAGCGACGCCATCATTCATGTCAGTATTACAACTTCTTTAGTGATGAAAACAATGTATATCTATTTAGTGATGAAACACTAGGTCGTCTCAATTTACATTTAGTGACCCATGCTTTAGGGACAAATGCTTGACGATTTATTTTTCGTCACAAAAATGATTTTTGTGACGAAGTATGAACTTTAACTGACAAAATTATTCGTCACTAATAATCAAATTTGTTGTAGTGAATTTTATGAATCTCAAAGACCCACTTCCAATTTCTCAAAAGTTAATTTCTTCAATCCTTCAAAGCTAAGGAAAAAACCTCGAGAAAACTGTCTCCAGATACAAAACAAATAAAAGATACTTAATTCCTTTCCAAAATTCCAATCTAGATACTAAATTGAATGTTCAAAAAGGTATTTATAGTCGTCGAAAATGTGCTACGAATAAGCATTCGGCGAAGTAAGTCGTGCTAGCCGAACCACTCGGGGAGCCACCCTTTGACCTCTTCCATCGCCTTTTCTCCTTGGCATTCAGCATCCTCAAGGTATGTAATTTTGAGCGATCTATCTTGGCTTCGCGAAACTACTCGGCGATCCGCCGACTGCTCCTTTTCGTTGCCGACTTGGTTCTTTCCTTCAGGGCTTGGCAAACTAAAATTTTAGGCGGTCAGATGAGCCACTCGGCGACACACCGAGTGCTCTTGGCGATCCTCAGGCTCGCCCTTCTTCATTTCTTCAGCTTATTTTGTTCCTATCTGCCTGTTAATATCCTTGCTTTGTTCCTCAATCCATATACCTGGAAATCAAGGATTTAACATCAGTTAATGGCACACATTAAGCATTTGAGGACATTAAATCTATATAAACAAAGCCCTAAATGAGTCCAAATCCAGGACTCATCAACACCCCCAACTTAAACTTTTGCTTATCCTCAAGTAAAACTAATGTTCAGCAGTTCAAAAAGGATGTCCCAGACAGTGCTGCATAAGACTGAACATGAATGCACACAACAAGACTCAACTTACTCATGCAATGATCAATTGTGCACTCAAAAATTCAAGTCGTGACTCACTATTATCAAAGATGCTCAAGTTCATAGCACTTGCTTCAAATGCAAGTTCAAGCTCAACAAAGATACTCAAATGCCCTCACAACAAAGATGATTCCATATTCACACACAATTCTTCAACAATTTATAGTTTCGGAATAACATACAACTCTCACACTCACATATATGAACACATGCATGACTTCACCCATAGGTTTGCTCTTATTTTCCAATCAACACTCGTTTCAGCTCACTTATGATCACAAAGGTCTTTTCAAGACTTGTAATGGGGCTGAGTGTAAAGGTATGGTCTTTTAGGCTCAGTGGTTGCTACCCTAATGAAGTGTGGTTTGAACGTCAATTTCTTCCTTTTCTTCAACATTTTGATTTTTCTCATAATTCACCCCATTATTCACTTTCAAATGGATTACCGGATACACCATTTCTTTTGCAATTTCACTACTTCATTTCACAACTTTTTCATTCCTTTCTTTGCTTTTTTTCTCTCTTTTTTTATATGGAAGGATTTAATTTTTTTCAACACCATTCTCAAAGGGGAATTTCTCACACTTCTTGATTTTCCTTCTCGTTTAACCACACCCCCAACTTAGGCTATTGGCCTAAGTTGGCTATTCAAACAAACCACATTTCATGAGGATTAAGGGTGGATGGATAAAAAGGGATCACAATTGTTCAAGTTTCTTCCGAGAAAAAGGTTAAGGTTGAAGGGGGTTCAAGCAAAATTCACACATCTCACAAGGTTGGCAACAAAAGAGGTATATTATCAAATTGGTTCACTCTTCAAAATTGTTACCTAATAACATTTCAAGTGTTTTCATCAGTTAGTCAACCGGACCAACGGGGCGAATTCTAGGTATCATCACACAGGGTTCAAAGTAAGTTCATCACACAAGGCATTGACACCAATATCAAACGAGACTCCAGACTTTGGCTAGTGTGCAATGTTCATCACAAGAGACTCATTCGATAACTGGCTAGTCACAACGAGATGGCAAAAGACCACACATTGTCTATGCAACTTCATTTGGACTCATCGTAGCCGTACATTCATTTGGTTCAATTAAGAGCACTGTTTAAGTTATCAGTATTGATCATCACCGACACTAAAATTAGCACAAGAACAACCACAATCACACATAAAAGAGGTGGCACATATTTTTCAAAATTGGTCTAAAACCATTTCCATTCAAAACAAGGAGCTACAAGCTCAAATATCCACAAGATAGAATTAAAACACAGTTTAATACACAAAACCCAATGTAATCACAAGAGGTAGGTATGTAAATACCTCAACCCACCCACAAAAGAACAACAGTTTTCCTCAAATGCAACTAAAACATAAACATCACAAAAACAACAGAGAGAGAGGTAAATAATGATCATGTCTACACAGTCGCTCCATCTATCGGGGCATCAATACTCGGTGGAACACTTTGATCTTGGGTATCAGTGCCCGGGGTACAGCAACACTGGCTCCACTAGAGCCTGCCATAGAAGTATCTGTCAGCGATGTCTGAATGAGTGATTGTACTATCGTTTCCTCTAACTCAGGAAGGTCCTCATATATGGTCGCCTCATGAGCATCAAGCTGCTCCTCATCCGTCTCCGACTCTGAATCAGCAGCATCCACATCATCCATAGGCTCATCTTAGGTGGTACCCAGAGGCATATCAAAACTGGTCGGAACACCCGGATCGTCGGTTGACTCAAGAAGTGAAGTGAAGTCAGTGTGGACTTCAGATAGTCCACATCCTTCTTCAAATCAGAAACCTCGGCTTTCAAAGCTGTAACGTCGGAAGTAACCCCGTATCGACTCTCACAAGTCTCTACTTTCGTTGTGATAACATCAATAGATGTCTGGAGGGGTGTCAAAGTAGCTAAGATGGCTCACACCATCATCCAAGGCACCTCGACCTCTAGCCGGGAAGCTCACACATCGGCAGAATGGGCTAGGTGCCCCATCTTAAGGAGCATGGCCTGAGTGATCTTAGTAAGCTGGGAAGCAGCAGAAGAGCTTGGGCTTGGGAAGGAATGGTAGTGGGTGTACCTAAAGGCCCTGAGGCCGGAGTAGGCAAATATGTCTCTGTAGGTATAAACTCAACATCAACCTCCGGGGATACATCCACCGGAGCTGCTCTCCTCTTATCTACCTCATGATGTGTGTACTCGACCTCTATGTGCCAAATATCTGTGGAGGATGTAGGTGTGACCAAAATGTCCCTTTTTTAGTCACGAGGGACTCCTGCCCGCCGACATAGCTCTGTGATCAACACTGGGAAAGGAAGGGAAGTATGGCGCTATTTCACCCACATGGCCATCTCTTGCTCTATGATCCTCCCCAAGTTTAGCCTTTTCCTGGCTATGATCGACTTAAGACAAGCCGCCTTTGGGTGGCGGGAGATGGACTCATTCTGTGAAGGCATGATGGAGCTACTAATGAACACGAACCAATACCAAGGGGCGCTGTTCAAGTTCTTCTTCTCAATGGGAGCTCCTGCCTCAATCCACCTCGTGGTGGTGTTAGAGATTAGGGGAGCTAGCCAGCCCTTCAAGTCATCATCTACGGTCTGTGTTGTAGTTAATCCATTATACTCATGTTTGAATCCTGTAGCTCTGTCAAGTGCAACATTGATATCATCGCTGGTGCATCCCACTGTTCTCCCCCGTACCACTACATATGCCACTGGTCTGAAGGTACTGGCCTTCTTCTTTCCCTGGGGAACTAAATCACCATGGGTGGTGTAGAACTCTCTGACCCATGTAGGAATGTATGGGCCTCAGGGCCTGGTGAAAATGTCGAATATGTGGAACCGGAGAGTGTCCCACACAAGAGGGTACATGTCCACCACGCCGTCTGTGGACAATATCTTTTCTTCAAGAATGGTCCTCAGTCCCTCGGCCTTTAGCCTGTTGAGTAGCCGGGGAGGAGGACCCTGAACTGGTGGTGCTGGAACCAGCGTCTATGCCGGAGCTGGCACTGTATCATCAGTAGGAGCGGTAGACTCTTGGGTCCTAGACTGACCTTGATGAACGCTGGAACAAATCTCAGTTCGCCGGGTCTGAAGTGTTTGGTCATCCTCAGGCTCGTAGAATGACGCCTGAGAATGGAAAGAGTCCCCATCACTGCCGGAGTTGTGCTTCGGTCTCTCCGCTACTGGCGTTTTGCCCTTGTCGTTGCCTCCCTTTGCATTTGCTTTCTTTCCCTTTTTAGAAGGAGCAACTACTCCCTCATTAATCACGATGCCCCGTGCTCGTTTGCGGGGTTTCATTCCAATCTCATCCCAGTTGGTCGTAGCTATATCTGCAAAATACATCAGGAAAAGTTAGACCTAATTCAAAAAAAATCTCAAAATTTAGTTACAGAAAGACTCGCCGAACCAATCAGTGAGTAACAAAGTCAGTTTGGCGAGCTAGGTCGGTCTAACCGAAAGGATCGGCTTAAAACTTTCTAGAAAAAAGACCAGTCGGCGATGCACAGGGACCTTCGACGAATCGCCGACACCACTACTAGCCCGTTGAATTTTACAGCATGTTTTTAGGGGTTAGGGGAGCAAAAAGGGCAATCAAGGGACCTTTCGGTGAGTCGCTTAGTGAACTCGGCGAGCTCAAGCTTCCCGCCGAAAGTTATAGATTCTAACCAAGCCAAATTATAGAATTAAAGGCGATCAAGGGGGACGTTGGTGAACCGCCGAATGCTTCGGCGAGCTCGACCCAGCTCGCCAAACTGCCCAACGTGCCAAATTTAAACCCCATTTCCTAAACTCAAGCCCGCAGCCCCCGAAATCAAAAACAAACTACACACTTATGCAATTAGACTCAGACCCATTCGACCCATTCCACCTGGGTGCTTAGACTTCCCCCAATTTGGCCAAAATTGGCCATTTGATGACTTTTGTCCTAAAGAATGATGTCAAACGCTCCATCATTGGGCAAAGTACATCATTTAGCACAATTGGAGGTTACTCAGACTTCACCCAACTAGACTCAACAATTTATGATCGATTTTAAAGATCAAAACTCGAGAAATCAACAATTTAAGCACAATTACGAAACTACGACGGGCAAATTAACATATCAACTACGATTTCAACACAGGCCCGGCACATAATAACAAGATTTTACCAAATGCATTCGAGTTCAACTACAAATCAAGAGTTTAGGGTTCAGAAAACTAGCATTTTAGCCGAATGAAGAATTTGAAATGCTAGGCGTTAATGTAATCCAAATCCGAGCATGAGATCAAGGGCAAAAAGAAAGTAAAATAGCAAAAAATATGGGAAATATAAAGTGCAGGTGCGAGTGTAGGAGGTTATAAATGAGAGAATATGAAAAATTTTGAAATTTTAAACCTTTTGGCCTTTTAAAACCTTTCAGTTCGTGGCCCTTTCAGCGGTATTAGTCGACCACGCCAAACCACTCGGTGATGCGCCGAACCACTCGGTGATGCGCCGAACCACTCGGTGATGCGCCGAGTGGTGACTTACCTCGCTGAGTTTTACAGGACCTCCAGTTAATTTGGGGGTCTAAACGGCGGACTAAAACAAGCTCGCCGACTTATTCAACGAGTCACCGATTCAGCCAATGGCCCGCCGAGTGTTACAGAATCCCATCTAATGTGTTTGTGGGTCTAACGGCGGTCCAAGTCGGGCTCACCGACCTCTTCTGCGAGTCGCCGAATGGACTATTGGCTCGCCAACTTGCACATTTTCAAACACATTCCACTTTTTAACCTGCACAATCAACAACCATTATTAAAAACAAATACAAAGCATTAAAAACATGGGTTGCCTCTCAAGAAGCGCCTTAGTTAACGTCGTGGCACGACACAAATACACATTCAAGCTTCATTCTTGGGGTTTTCCATAGTATCACTAGGCGACCCCCTTTGTTGTCTTGGGTTTAGATGAGACGAAATCTGACCCATTTGGGTCTCCAGCTGCTTGATAGAGACGGAATGAGAGGTCACCAGCTGATGGAGAGACGAGACATCCTTTTAATGTCTTTCCACACCATGGTTGACTCTTTGACTTTATTGAGAATGCATAAGAGTATATCATCTGTCCAACTACCCTTAGAGTCCTTGGGTTTCTGACGCTCATAGGGAGGAACATACCTATTCTTCTCCCCCTCTCTATTCCTTCCTTTGTTGCCTCCCGACCTTGAGAATTTTGCATGATAATATCCTCCTTGATTTGCTAGGAAGTTTACTTCATTATTGTATAGTGCTTCCAATTCCAGGACATTTTTGGCCAAGGTCTCCAGTTGGGTCAATAGTTTGACCAAAATCTGGTCTCTCTCTTGATCTCCTATGATCAGTTCTTTTGTCATTTTAGAAGAGAGGGAAGAGACTTGGTTTTCGTGAGTAGGCCCTGCCCTATTTCTCTTGGTCATGCAGTCAAGGAGTTGGGACGTTATTATGTAGGGCTGTCACATTATTCCACCCGGAGAAAGTTGGTCAACCACTCCTCTATTTACTAAATCAAGACCTCTATAGAAAACTTCCAACAAAACCTTATCTGGTAGTCCATGAGTAGAGCACTGAAGCACTAACTCCTTAAACCTCATCCAAGTCTCATGGATTTGCTCACCCTTCAAACGCTTGAAACTTTGGATACCATCTCTCAGTATTATCATCTATAATGGAGGAAATAATCTCACTTGGATTATTGTGATCAGCTCCATCCAAGAAGTGATAGAATCTCTTGGCAACTCAGCCAACCACTTGCATGCCTCTCCCATTAGAGAAAATGGAAACAACCTCAGCAAGACCGATTCTTGAGATATGCTCTTAAAGGAGAACGGTCCACAAACATCGATAAAATTTCTAATATGCTCATGGGGATCCTCATGATCTAGCCCACAAAACAAACCTTTCAATTGTAAGAGCTGCAACATGGTGCTTGTAATGTGGAAAACAGTGTTTCCTTCAGCCGTAGGTAAATGAATGGCACCAACACCACCCATTTAGTTAGGGTTATTGCCAAATTGGTGGCCCACCTGGATACTATTACTCCCGTTGACGCTCATTTCCTCTGTTTAACAATCAATCACAAAAATAAAAAACAAAAATAGGTAGATTTAGCTATAACTAAGAAGAAAACAATTCAACTTCACCAAAATAATTTCAAACAACACCGCTCCCCGGCAATCACGCCATTTTGATTTAACGTTTCAAGCACACCTCATCCGATTCTAGGTGTCAATGATCATTGATCAGTATAAAACCCAACTAAATGGGTCTAGGTTGAATCCCACAAGGAGCGGTACATATCTTAAATTCAATTAGGATGTGTGAGTGTAGTCTAATCAGCCATAGGAATAGAAATTATCGATTAAATAAATAATCAAGTAAAAGGGTTGACACGAATGTCAAATGGATTTTTTTTTGTTTTGATTATCAACTACAACCAGTCACAAACACTAGGAGTTAACAATAACAAGAATGATTCTTGGGATGTGATCGATTATAGGCAAATATAGACATATGGGTAATTGCAACTATAAGTAAATAGCTAGATATTAGTGAGTAGGCTGGACTACAAGGGATGTAATTTTCTCTCGAACAATTACTCCGAATCAGGTGATTTCTTTCGAACACCAACAAGCATGCAAATTAAGAGCAGCCCACACCTTAATCCATTCACTCTCTCGAGCTATATGTGTGGGATTGGGTTTAGGATTTACTCTCTCGAGCTAAACCCAGATCAAATCAATACCCACAAACCATCAATTAAAAACCTTAGTTCGAAAACGTCTCTCTCGAGCAAGCCAAGAACACAAACATAGAACTCCATTTGCAGCTACAATTCTTAAATTAACCCATAATTAATGATTAAACTCACTTTTAAATAGCATTTAAACTAACAATTAGCAATACCCATAAACTAAATCAGCCCATAATCACATGATCACACCCCAAAAATTTGGGGGTTTAGCTAGACATTATAAAAATGTAAAAATAGTTACAAAATTGATTATCCATCAACTGGGTAAAAGTGATTTTGTCCTTACAGTTCTCCAATATGATGAATCTCAAAGACCTACTTCAAAGACCTACTTCCGATTTCTCAAAAGTGAATTTCTTCAATCCTTCAAAGCTAAGGGAAAAAACTAAAGAAAACTGTCTCCAAATACAAAAGAAATAAAACATACTTAATTACTTTCCAAAATTCCAATCTAGATACTTAACTAAATGTACACAAATGTATTTATAGTTGCCGAAAATGTGCTACGAATAGGAATTAGGCGAAGAAAGTTAGGCTCGCTGAACCATTTGGCGAGCCGCCCTTTGACCTCTTCCATCGACTTTTATCCTTGGTATTCTACATCCTCAAGGTATTTAACTTTGGGCGATCTATCTCCGCTTTGCGAAACTACTTGGCAATCTGCCGACTGCTCCGTTTCATCGCCGACTTGGTTCTTTCCTTCAGGGCTTGGTACACTAGAACTTTAGGCGGTCAGATGACCCACTCGGAGACACGCCGAGTGCTCTTGGCGATCCTCAGGCTCGCCCTTCTTCATTTCTTCAGCTTGTTTTGTTCCTTTTTGCTTGTTAGTGTCCTTTCTTTGTTCCTCAATCCATATACCTAAAAATCTAAGATTTAACATCAGTTAATGGCACAAATTAAGCATTTGAGGACATTAAATCTATATAAACAAATCCCTAATTGAGTCCAAATCCAGGACTCAACAATCTTAAATCGGCCGATTTGCCAAATGGCCTCAACATGGCAAAATGTCCGTAGAACTTCATAAAAACAAGCATATAAGAGACCCGAGATGATTACCTTAGTTGACCAAGTATAAACCTTGAAGAAACATCAATAACTACAAATTAATATCATCAAAAACTAACTCCAAACACAACTAATAGAATGGAAAAACGATTACCACATGTAGAGATCACGTTTCTAGGCACGGGGGCAACCTTTAATGATTGAAATCGTCAAAAACTAACATTTATCATGCAAGAACTCCATTAGAACCATCTTTTAAGCTTTATTACTGGTTAGGGAGTGAAAAGAAATATTTTTGTTGCTTAAAACGTTGAGTAAGCCGGCATACCACATTTATTGACCTGACCCGGATCGTGACACGGATTTTGCCCCGGCAGTCCACGGTAAAACCCGCATAACTCTTTACTCCGATGTCGGTTGGATACGGGGTTTTGTGCGTTGCAAACTAGATTCATAGGCCTTCAATTTAAAGGGTTATACTCCTTCTAACTCTCTATATATTGGGAGAAAACATCCAAGACATTTGACCCAAAGTTAA
This sequence comes from Solanum chiquidenum, assembly GCA_029582725.1. Taxonomy (NCBI): domain Eukaryota; kingdom Viridiplantae; phylum Streptophyta; class Magnoliopsida; order Solanales; family Solanaceae; genus Solanum; species Solanum chiquidenum. The sequence continues at coordinate 20,802 of JAJOOS010018870.1, read as the reverse complement.
GAAAATATTATTAGAGAAACTTCGATAACTTTTGCCGACCTTATAAGTTTCACTAATTTTCTTGACTTCAAAACTTAATATAAGACCCTTGTGCTATTATAATACCTCATAACACACTATTCTTAGCATGTTTTACACTCATAGGCTTATCCACAAGGTATGGGACAATATAAACCTTTCAAACAGGCGAAATTCTACCCGAGCCATTTCTTTAATCATGAACTTTGTTTGAGGGGTTCCTTTGACCTAAAGTTTTAGTTTAGTTCCTTTATATTGCCACCTATCTGCAATCTTAATCTCCAGTGTACGATACAAAGTCATAGACACCTCATATAACCATGCGATACTACACCACATATTATGCAAGAATAGAGAAAAAGTACGGGATCTTACAATAGATCCCAAGTTATCCTATAAGGACAATAATTTCCCTTTCTAAATCTATTAGGCAGGGGCGGAGACACCTTGTACTAAAGGCATTCATCCAAACCCCCTTCGGTAAAAAATTATCTTATTTATACATGGTTAAAATAAATTTGTATGCATATATAGTAGATGTTGAATCCCCTTCAGCTACTTTGTGTGTCTATTTCTTCAGATTTTGAACCCCCTTATTAAAAATCTTGGCTCTGCCACTACTATTAGGAGAAAGGGTCTCCTAAACTAATTGGAATTTTAGTTTCCTTAAATATACAATGGAAAAGTTAAAGACATAATTAATATTTTTTCTTTACAAATTGTGAATAGCTTGGTTCTAGGGGTTGAAACCTCCCATTTAGAAAGGGTTGAACACGGTGACGTTTGGCATTTTAGCTAAGTAACTTTGTGATAAATTAACGAATTATGGGATAACGAGTGATGAACATTTAAAAGTTCGAAGCCATGAGAAAGAATAGTCGTGAAGCACGTTATGTTAGCAATTTGGAATGCTAGTTTATACATTAATTTTTTTTAAAATTTTTTTGGTTAATAAAGTTATTTAACATTTCTTATTATTGACCATTTTAGTAAGATTGTAATGTAAAGAACTCTTAACTACAGTTCCTATATTTTGTTGTGCTATTATATGAATTCTTCCTTTTTTCTTCTATTCTTTGTCCTCAATTAATTGAAAGTTTTTGTTTCTCGAGTTATCCCAATATGTTGTTTGTATATATAGGTGGAAGCATCTCCCTAAATTTATATGCACTTTTCAACATTCTATTTTTAAAATGGTATTGTGAAATCACTTTGACCATAAAAAATGGTAAATGCTTCAAAATTTACTTCATTTCTATTAAAGACTCACTCCTCTTAACTTGCAATACAATTTTCTTATTTAAATAGTCTTTCCTATAGAAAATAAGATATGCCAATATTGAAGATGGAAGTGTAGTTAAGGTAAGAATTCTTTGTATTCCATTTAACTGATGATGAAATAGAATGTGGACCATTTTTCTAGAGATGATAGTATTGTGCCTTCTTTATTTGAAAGGCATAATTCCTTTTTGTAGCTTGATTTGAACATTTCAAGCACACCTCATCCAATTCTAGGTGTCAATGATCGTAAATCAGTATAAAACCTAACTAAATGAGTTGGGTTCGAATCCCACCGGGAGCGATACGTGTTTTAAATTCAAATAGGAAGTGCAAATGTGGTCTAATCAGCCATAGGAATATAAATTACTGAAAAAGACATTAATCAAATAAATGGGTTGACACGAATCCTAGATGGGGGTTTTAGTTTTAATTATCAACTACAATCAGTCACAAAACTTCGAAATAATAATATGGAGAAGGATTATCGGGATGTGATCGATTATAGGCAAATATAGATATATGGGTAATTGAAACTACTAGTAAACAACTAAAAATCAGTGAGTAAGCTAGAATATAAGAGAGATAATTTTCTCTGAAACAACTACCCCGAATCAAGTGATTTCTTTCGAACATCAATAAGCATGACAATGAAGAACATCCCACACCTTAATTCATCCACTCTTTCGAGTTAGATGCGTAGGATTGGGTTTAGGGTTCACTCTCTCGAGCTAAGCCCAGCTCAACCCAATACCCACAAATCATGAATCAATAATCTTAGTTCTAAAACTTCTCTCTCGAGCAAGCCAAGAACACAAAAATAGAACTGCATTCGAAACTACAATTCATAAATTAAACCTCAATTATTGATTAGACTCACTTCAGAGTAGCATTTAAATTAGTAATTAGCAATACCCATAAACTAATTCAACCCATAATCACATGATCACACCCCAAGAATTAGAGTTTTAGCCAAACATCATAAAAGGGTAAAAACGATTACTGAATCGATTATCTATCAACTAGGTAAGAGAGATTTAGTCTTCACAATGCTCAGTTTGTAGAATGTTCGAAACCCACTTCCAAAATCTCCAAATTGAATCTCTAAGGTTGTTCAAAAACTATGAAAAACTCAAGAGATTACTTTTCTAAGCTATTTTCGTATCGTCTCATAACCAGTTCTTTTAAAAAAATTCATAAAATTAATGTTCAAAATCTAATTTATAGTTGCCAAAAATAAGCTACGAAGGGCCGTTTTGCGAAGTAAGACGGGCTCACCGAACCACTCGGCGAGCCGCCCTTTGATCTTTTCCATCGCCTTTTCACCTTCGCATTCAGCATCGTCGAGTTCTGTAACTTTGGGCGATCTATCTTTGCTTCGTGGAACTGCTCGACGATTCTCCGACTGCTCCTATTCGTAGCCGACTTAGTTTCTTCCTTTAGGTCTTGGCACACTGGAACTTTAGGCGGTCAGATGGGCCACTCGGCGACATGCCAAGTGCTTTTGGCGATCCTCAGGCTCGCCTTTCTTCATTTCATCAGCTTGTTTTGTTCCTTTTTGCCTGTTAGTATCCTTGCTTTCTTCCTCAATCCATATACCTGAAAATCAAGGATTTAACATCAGTTTATGGCACAAATTAAGCATTTGAGGACACTAAATCTAGAAAAATAGAGCCCTAAATGAGTCCGAATCTCAGACTCATCTACGCCCCCAACTTAAACTTTTGCTTGTCCTCAAGTAAAACTCACGTTCAGCAGTTCAAAAAGAATGTCTCAAATAGTGTTGCATAAGACTAAACATGAATGCACACAACAAGATTTAACTTACTCATGCAATGATCAATTGTGCACTCAAAGATCAACTTGTGACTCACCATTATCAAAGATGCTTAAGTTCACAATACTTGCTTCAAATGCAAGTTCAAGCTCAACAAAAGTACTCAAATGCCCTCACGACAAAGATTATTCCATTTTCACACACAATTTCTCAACAATTTATAGTTTTGGAATCACATACGACTCTCACACTCAAAAAGATGAACACATGCATGACTTCACCCATAGGTTTTCTCTTATTTTCCATTCAACATTCGTTTCAGCTCACTCAAGATCACAAAGGTCGTTTCAAGGCTTGTAACGGGGTTGAGTGTAAAGGTATGGTCATTTACGCTCAGTGGCTGCTACCCTCATGAAGTGTGGCCTTAACATCACTTTCCTCCTTTTCTTTAAAATTTCAAACATGCTCATAATCCACCCCATTATTCAACTTCTTATGAATTACAGGACACCCCATTTCTTTTGAAATTTTCATCACTTATTTCACAACTTTTTCATTCTTTTTCTTTGCTTCTTTTCTCTCTTTATTTTTTTTACATGGAGCGGTTCCATTTATTTTTAATTTTATTTTCAAAACCATTCTCAAAGAGGTATTTCTCACACTTCTTGATCTTCCTTCTCTTTTCACCACACCCCGAACTAAGGCTTTTGGCCTAAGTTGGCTATTCAAACAAACCACACTTCATGAGAGTTATGGGTGAATGGATAAAGAGGGGTCAAAATTGTTTCAAGTTTCTTCCAAGAAAAGGATAAGGCTCAAGGGAGTTCAAGCAAGGTTCACACATCTCACAAGGTTGGCCACAAAAGAGTTATATTGTCAAATTGTTTCACTCTTCAAAATTGTTTCCTAAGATCATTTCAAGTGCTTGCATCACTTAGTCAACTGGACCAACGAGGGAAATTCTAGGTGTCATCACACAATGTTCAAAGTAAGCTCATCACACAAGGCATTGGCACCAATATCAAACAAGACTCCACACTTTCTAGCTAGTGTGCAATACTCATCACAAGAGACTCATTCGATAACCAACTAGTCAAAACGAGATGCTAAAAGTTCACACATTCTCTATGCAACTTCATTGGCCTCATCATAGCCACGCACATTCATTTCGTTCAATTAAGAGCACTATTCAAGTTATCGGTATTGATCATAATCGATACTCAAATTTGCACAAGAACAACCATATTCACAAACAATAGAGGTGGCACAAAATTTTAAAAATAGGTCAAAGCCATTTTCATTCAAAACAAGGATCCACAAGTTCATCCATCAACAAGATTAATATAAAAACACAATCCAAACATGTATATAGATCACAAAACCCAATATTCACAAACAAAATCAAATCAGAAGAGGTAGGTATGGAAATACCTCGCCCCACCCACAAAAGAAAAGCAGTTGTCCTCAAATGCAACTAAAAACACAAAAATCAATAAAAACAACAGAGAAGGAGGTAAAGATATCATCATGTATACTCAGTCGCTCTGTCTGTCGGGGCATCAATGCCTGGGGTAACACTCTAGGATTGGGCATCAATGCCCGGAGTCTCAACAACTGTAGCTCTGCTAGAGCCTGCTTTAGAGCTATCTGTCAGGGATGTCTGAATGACTGACTGTACTATCGTCTCCTCTAAATTAGGCAGGTCCCCATACATGGTCGCCTCCTGAAGATCGAGCTGCTACTAATCTGTCTCCTCCTCTGACTCAACAGCAACTACATCCTCTATAGTCTCTTCTCCAATGGTAGGTGGAGGCATATCAGAACTGGCTGGGACATCTGCACCCGGAACATCAGGGACCTATGTTGACTCAAATAGTGAAGTGAAGTCTTTGGACTTCAGATGGTCCACATTCTTCCTCAACTCGGAAACCTCGGCTTTCAAAGTCCTAACCTCAATAGTGACCCCTTGTCCTCTCTCACAAATCTATACTCTCCTTGTGAGATCATCAATAGGAGTCTGCATATGTGTCAAAGCAGCTAAAATGGCTCGCTCAATTATCCAGGGCACCTCAGCCTCTAATTGGGAAGCTCGCACATCGGCAGAATGAGCTAGGTGCCCCATCTTGAGAAGCATGTCCTGAGTGATTAGAGTCCTCAAGGCAGTGGTACCTGAAGTAAAAGGCTGGGAGGCAGTGGTAGAACTTGGGGCCTGGGAAGGATTGGAAGTAGAGGCCGGAGTAGGCAAAACTGCCTCTACAGTAATAGAATCAATATCAGCCTCCGGGGATATGTCCACCGGAGTTGCTCTCATCCTATCCACCTCATCCCATGAGTACTCGGCCTCTATGTGTCGGATGTCGATGGAGGATGTGGGTGTAACCTCTACATCCCTCTTCTCATCAGGAGGAACTCCAGCCCGCCGATACAACTCTATAATAAGCACTGGGAATGAAAGGGATGTCTAACGCTCTTTGGCCCTCATGCCATATCCTCTTCTAGAATTAACCCTACATTCAGCCGCTTCTTCGAGATGATAGACTCGAGATAGGATGCCTATGGGTGGTGGAGAATGGACTCATTTTGTGGCGGCATGATGGAGAAACTGATGAACCCAAACAATTACCGAGGTTCTTTGTTAAAGTCCTTCTTCTCAATAGGGATTTAAGCCTCAATCCACCTCGAGGTGGTGTCAGAAATGAGGGGAGCTAGCCATCCCTTGAGGTCATCCAGAGTCTGTGCTGTGATCATGCTCTGATAGTCATGCGCAAAACTTGTAGCCCTGTCAAGTACATCATTAATATGATCGTGTTGCATCCCACTGTCTTTCCTAAAACCATCACGGACTCCATTGGAGTACTAAGTCACCATATGAAGTGTAGAACTCTCTGAACCAAGTGGGAATGTATGGGCCACAGGGTCTGGTGAATATATCAAACCTGTGGAACCGGAGTGTGTCCCACACCAAAGGGTACCTATCCACCACACCATCCGTGGACAATCTCTTCTCCTCCAGGATGGTCCTCAATCCCTCAGACTTTAACTGGTTGAGTAACCGGGGAGGAGGACCCTGAACTGGTGGTACTGGAACCACTAACTGTGCCGAAGCTTGCACTGTATCAGCAGAAGGTCGGATAGACTCCGGGATTTTTGACAGATCTTGACGAGCCCGTGAAGGAATATCTGATTCATGGTTTTATAATGATTGATCATCCTCAGGCTCGGAGAATTAGGCCTTAGAATCAAAAGATTCCCCATCACTACTGGAGTTGTGCTCCGATCTCTCAGCTGCATGCGGGAGCTTTACCCTTACCCTTGCCTCCCTTCGGAGGTGCTTTCTTGCCTTTTTTGTTGGAAGCAGTTGCTTTCTCATTTATCACAATGCCCCGTGCTCGTTTGCGGGGCAGCATGCCACGTTCTTCCTAATTAGTCCTAGCCATATCTGCAAAACACATCAGATAGAGTTAGAAATATTCAACAAAATTTGCAGAAAGACTCGCCGATCCGGTTGGTGAGTCGTCGAGTCACTAAGGCGAGTCAGATCGGGCTCACCGAAAGGACTGGACTGATAAATTCCCAGAAATAAAGTAGGCCGGCGATGTGCAGGGCCCTTTGGCGAATCGCCAACACCATTCGGTGAGCTCGGACTAGCCCGCCGAATTTTACAGTATGTTTTAGGCATTATGGGTGCCGAAAGGGCGATCAAAGAAACCTTTCGACGAGTCACCAAGTGATCTCGGTGAGCTCAGGCTTTCCGCCAAAAGTTACAGACTCAAATTAGCCAAATCATGCAATTAAGGGCAATCAAAGAGGGACGTCAGCGAACCATCAAACTATTCGGCCAGCTCGACCCAGCTCGCCCAATTGCCCAATGTGCGAAATTTTAACTTGTTTCCCAAAATCAAGCCCGCAACCCTCGAAATCAATATAAAAAAGACACACTACTCAATTCACACTAGACCCATAAGACCCATGCCTTCGAGGTACTCAGACATCCTCCGATTTGTGCCAAATTTTTCCATTTGATGACTTTTGCCCTTAAGAATGATGTCAACCACTCTATCATTGGGCAAATTACGTCATTTTGCTCAATTTGGGGTTACTCAGACTTTAACCAACTAAACCCAAGATAAAATAACCACAACCCAACGATTTAGAATCAATTTTAATGCATTAAACACGGGGATTCATCATTTTAAACAATTAGGCACAAGTTCAAAACACGAAATACGCAAACCAACACATCCAACACAATTTAAACATAGACCCAACACAAAACAACAACACTTATTTATCTAAGGCATTCGGGTTCAACCACTAATCAAAAGTTTGGGGTTTGGAAAACCAACCTGATTGCCAAATTGAGAATTTGATAAGCTAGACGGCAAAGTAATCCAAATCCGAGCATGAGATCAAACACCAAAATGAATAAAAATGGGGAAGGACGGAAAATTTAAAGTGCGGGTGAGAGCTTATGGGGTTAGAAATGAGAGAATATGAAAGATTTCAAAATTTTAAACCGTTTAGCCTTATAAAACCTTTCAGTTTGTGGCCTTTTCGGCGGTATTAGTCAATCACGCCAAACCACTCGGCGATCCACAAAGTTTTACAGGATCTCCAGTTAATTTGGGTGTCCAAACAGTGGACAAAATTGGGATCGCCGACTTGTTCGATGAGTCGTTGATTCAGCATTTGGCCCACCGAGTATTGCATACTTCCACTTCATGATGTGTGGGTCCAGTGACGTTCCAAGTTGGGCTCGCCGACCTCTTTGGCGAGTAACCGACTGGACTCTTTGCTTGCCAAATGTACATTTTAAAACGCACTCCACTTTAAAACCTGCACAATCAACACCCATTTTTCAAAATCAAACTTTAAACAATAAAAACTTAGGTTACCTCCCAAGAAACGCCTTAGTTAAGGTCGTGGCATGACGCAAGTACCCATTCAAGCTTCATTCTTGGGGGTTTTAATAGTATCACTAGGCAACCCCCCTTGTTGTCTTGGGTTCTGATGATACGAAATTTGACCCATTTGGGTCTTTAACTGTTTAATTGAGACTGAGTGAGAAGTCACTGTCTAATTGAGAGTCGATACCTCCTCCTTCATTTCCTTCAACTGTTTATCAAACCCTTCAACCCTGTTGAGAATGCGTTAGAGCATGTCTTCCGTACTACCACCCTCAGAATCTTTGGGCTTTTGACGCTCATGGGGAGGAACATACCTATCATTCTCCCCCTATCTTTTCTTCCAAGTGACGGTACGATGACGCAAATCTCTATTATGGTCTCTCAAGCCCTGATCTCTTTTCCAACCTTGATTTCCACCCAGTCTTGGGTAGTTAGCACGATAACCTCCTCCTTGGTTGGCTAGGAAGTTCACTTCCTCATTGTACAACGCTTCAAATTGGGCTTCATTGGGGTTCTCTCCACCAACACCGATAACATTAAACTCTTTGTACCAACACCCATGACATTTTTTGCCAAGATATCCAGCTGGGTCATCATCTTTGCCATGTTTAGGTCTCTTTCTTGATCCTTCTCAATCTTCTCTTTTGTCATTTTAAAGTTGAGAGGAGAGACTTGGTCCTCACGAGTATACCATGCCCTGTTGATCTTGGTCATGCAATCAAAGAGTTGGGAGGCTACTTCATAGGGTTGTTGAATTATAACACCGGGAACAAGTTGATCAGCAACTCCTTTGTTCACCGAGTCAAGACTCCTATAAAAGTATTGCAGCAGTAGGTTGTTGGGAAATCCATGAGTTGGGCATTGCAACACCAACTTCTTAAACCACAGCCACGTCTCATGGATTGGATCACCCTCCAAAGGCTTGAAGCTTTGGATACTATCCCTAAGTGTCATCATCTTAGATGGAGGGAAAAATAGCACTTGGAACACTGTGACAACCCCATCCAAGAAGTAATAGAATCTTTTGGCAACTCAGCCAACCACTTGCTTGCGTTGCCCATCAGAGAAAATAGGAGCAACCTCAACCGCACCAATTCTTGTGATATGTTCTTAAATGAGAATGGTCCACATGAACAAATTTTATGAGATGCTCATGGGGATCCTCATGAGCCATTCCCCCAAATAAACCCTTCAATTGTAGGAGCTGAAGCATGATGCTTGTGATATGGAAAATAACGTTTCCTTCAGTTGGAGGTAAATAAATGGCCCCAACACCACCCATTTGGACAGGTTCATTGATGTTTTGGTCACTGCCATCGTTGATATTTTCTGACATCATCTTGGTGCGTACTTGGCTACCATTACTTCCGTTAATGCTCATCTCCTCCTCTATTTTAACACAAGTAACACAAAACCAAAACTAAAAGTAAGTAGTAGATTCAACTATAACTAAAAAGAACACAATTCAACTTCACTAAAAGAATTTCAAACAAAACCACTCCCCGGTAGTGGCGCCATTTTGATTTGAACGTTTCAAGCACACCTCATCCAATTCTAGGTGTCAACGATCGTAAATCAGTATAAAACCCAACTAAATGAGTTGGGGTTGAATCCCACAAGGAGCAGCACGTGTTTTAAATTCAAATAGGAAGTGCAAACATGGTCTAATCAGCCATAGGAATAGAAATTATCGAAATAGACATTAATCAAATAAAAGGGGTGACACGAATGTCAGATGGGGATTTAGTTTTAATTATCAACTACAAGAAGTCACAAAACTTTGAAATAATAATAGGGAGAAGTATTCTCGGGATCTGATCGATTATAGGCAAATATAGATATATAGGTAATTGAAACTACTAGTAAACAACTAAAAATTAGTGGGTAGGCTAGACTATAAGAGAGATAGCTTTCTTTGGAACAACTACCCCGAATCAGATGATTTCTTTCGAACATCAACAAGCATGACAATGAAGAACAACCCACACCTTAATTCATCCACTCTTTCGAGCTAGATGGGTAGGATTGGGTTTAGGGTTCACTGTCTCGAGCTAAACCCATCTCAACCCAATACTCACAATTATTAATCAATAATCTTAGTTCTAAAACTTCTATCTCGAGCAAGACAAGAACACAAATATAGAACTGCATTTGCTACTACAATTCATAAATTAAACCTCAATTAATGATTAAAATCACTTCAAAATAACATTTAAACTAGTAATTAACAATACCCATAAACTAATTCAACCCATAATCACTTGATCACACCCTAAGAATTGGGGTTTTAGCCAAACATCATAAAAGGGTAAAAATGATTACCGAATCGATTATCCATCAACTGGGTAACAAAGATTTAGTCCTTACAATGTTCAATTTGTAGAATATTCTCAACCCACTTTCAAAATCTCCAAATTGAATCTCTAAGGTTCTTCAAAAACTATGAGAAACTCAAGAGATTACTTTTCTAAGCTAATTTCGTATTGTGTCATAACCAGTTCTCCAAAAAAACTCATAAAATTAATGTTCAAAATCAAAATTTATAGTTGCCAAAAAGAAGCCACGAAGGGCCATTTGGCGAAGTAAGTCGGGCTCTCCGAAACACTCGGCGAGCCACCCTTTGACCTCTTCCATCGCCTTTTCACCTTGGCATTCAGCATCCTTGAGTCCTTTAACTTTGGGCGATCTACCTTTGCTTTGCGGAACTGCTCGACGATTCACCGACTACTCATATTCATCACCGAATTGGTTTCTTCCTTCAAGTATTGTTACACTAGAACTTTAGGCGGTCAGATGGGCCACTTAGCGACACGCCAAGTGCTCTTGGCGATCCTCAGGCTCGCCTTTCTTTATTTCTTCAGCTTGTTTTGTTCCTTTTTGCCTGTTAGTGTCCTTGCTTTGTTCCTCAATTCATATACCTGAAAATCAAGGATTTAACATCAGTTTATGGCATAAATTAAGCATTTGAGGACACTAAATCTATAAAAACAAGCCCCAAATCAGTCCAAATCTCAGACTCATCATAGCTCCGAAAAAAGGTTACTTGAACATGAGAATGGTTTCAATGTTTACCAGACTCCTCTACTAGAAAAGTCTAATGGTTAGGGGGGACGTTAATTCTTTATATATTCTTAATTCTTTTGTATCATAGTTTGATATCTAAAGAGTAAATCGTCCTTGATGATTGTGCCTGAAATTTCATTAAGAAAATCAACAAATTCAATTTCATATTGTTGTCAAATTTTTGGAGGATCTAGAATACTCGTAAGTGTTACTTCATCTTTAGTGATAAACAAACGTTCTGTACTACCATATCACGACCCGAGGTACCCCTATATGTAACATGGTGTACAAGACCCCGAGAGGCCTCATACAAGCCACTTAGCTTTCATAAACAAGATAATTGAAATGAGCGGAAATTTAAAACATTTCAACATAATCAAAGTTTGCATTTTATAAGCGAAAATCTAATACACTTGTCTCAAAAGCATAAAAAACATAAGAATATTGGGACACAACCCATACAACAATGTTCAAACCTCAAAATGAAAGAACTTAAGGAAATAGTGGCCAAATCCTCGAATGCTATGAGGACTCACTAATCTTCAAGTCGTGCTTCTACTATGATCCTAGCCACGGGGATGAGAATCGATGTTACTAGACTCTACAATTGGATATGAAATGTAGGCAAGAGTATGCGTTAGTACAAAGATGTACTAAATATGATAACTTCCATAAACAACATAAACATAAGCATTTGACAACATAAGTCATAAAGCATAATCAATGCACATAACATAGCATCATAACATGGGAGGAGTACTTCTTGAAGTAACCTCAATTCATACATAGCCAAGACTTGGGTGACCGCCTCTAGTCTTACTCATCATGGAAGGAAATTCAAGAAACCATCTATGCTAATCAATCATCATTACGTTTTACATCTTATAGCTTACTTTTAAAGGCATGGGGAGTCGCTACTTGCCTAATTATAAAGGTTCATGGGTATTCGCCTCTTGCCTTACTATTAAAGGATCATGGGTAGTCACCTCTTATCCTTCTTACTTTGAGACCATGGGTAGTCGTCTCTAGCCCAATTCATACTTAGGATCATGGGTAGTCGCCCCTTGTCCAACTTACATAATAGGAATATGGGTAGTCACCCCTTGTCCAACTTACATAATAGGAACATGGGTAGTCGCCTCTAACCTTATCAATTTCATAATCTTTTAACTTAGATTCATTTTAGGTGAGCAAGTCTTTCAACCTATAACCATTCAATGTTGTAAAGCCTTTCACATTCATACATACATAAAGGAAATCATGTGGGAAGAATCCCTTCCACAACAATCACATCAACAATCTACAATTCATACACAAGCTTTACTCTCAAAGCCATTCCTACCATAATTTATGACATATTCTTCAATCTGAAAGCAATCCACAATGTACCTTATCAATCCTATAATAATACATCTAAACTCATAATTTCTCCTTTCATAACATAAAACCCAGTTACATCAAATTCATCTTAGAAGCCTGGGCTAGGCATGGGTACATGAAATTCATCATAATATCATAGGATCCACTCAATTCATGCATAAATACTCATGATTCACTTAATTGAATCAACATATACAAAGACCCACAAATTAGAAGAAAACCCTAATTCAATTTGAAATTTCTACTTTTCAATGGGAAGAACTTAGGGGATCCATGGATGCAAGTATTCAATGGATGAAAAGCTATCATATCTTACTATCAAAACTCAAAAATGCTTGAGGAAAGGAGACTTGACCTTCAACTCTAGCTTGAATCTTCTTCTTCAAACTTCTAGAGAGAGAAATATCTTGGAGAGAAAGAACTTTGGTCTTTTTTTGGAATTTTAGGAGAATGACTTGAATGGACTAATTTGGGGGTTGAAAACACTTATATAAGGGTCTTAGACATAGGCAAAACGACGTATTATAGAGATAAATTAATTAGGAAAACACCAAACTACACCCCTAACATTAGTTGTTGACTGCCGACCCACGAGACCCCACCGACGGACTGACCAACGGTCCGTCCTGCTCAATCATCAAAAGATTCATAGAAATTGGTCCTGACCTATGGCTCCCTGACCAAGGGTCGTGGACCCATCAACGGTACGTTGGTCCGACCATGGGTCCTGCCCTTGACAATATTTTTGGTGGCCTATCCACGGACCCACCTACGGTTCGTGGTCCCATCCACGGGCTGTGGTTGGCCTCCGTCGATGGCACTTGCAATTTCTAGAAAAATGCTATTTGGCCCTCTCTTGAATCCGAGGTCTTACATTATCTCCACCTTAGGAACATTCGTCCTCGAATTAGATTCAAGACAACATAAGGAAAGTAGGAACCTATCCTAACAATCCAACATGCATGCAATCACATAAATGGACATATTCAAGGAGAAAAGCTCACCTCCAAGCTAAACATACTCAAATCTTCATACCATGAAGCTCATATGCAACTCATACTCAAATGCATATATCCGAGGAGGACACATCAACTCCAAGATAAAACATGTTTAAAGCATCATATCATATGATGTATATGCAATTCATTCTCAAATGCACATAAGTAAGTAGAAATAAACCAAGTTGACTCATTTTATCAAAACTTAAGCTTTTCATGAACATGCATAGTATTGAAATCATGGAAACATCTAAAACACATGATATCAAAATAGTTAACCATAATGAACTGAATACCTCAAGCTAGAGTAGGAGTAGAAGGAAAGAGATGAGAATATAGGGACATCATATCGGCCTCGGCCTCCCAAGTAGCACCCTCAACTAAATGATTCCTCCATAACACTTTCATGGAAGCAACTTCTTTGTTCCTTAATTTCTTGACTTCCCGATCTAAAATCTCAACCAGAACTTAATAAGAAAGATTCTCTTTAACTCCCAAACCTTCTAAGGGAAGTATGGATGCCAGATCTACAACACATTTCTATAACATAGAGACATGGAAAGCCGGATGCACCGATCCCAACCCATTTTGAAAATCAAGTTCATAAGCAACCTTACCAACACATCTCAAAATTTGATATGGGCCTACAAAACAGGGACTAAGCTTCCCGTTCTTACCAAACCTCATTACACTCTTCATCGGTGAGATTTTCAAGTAAACCCAATCATGCACATCAAATTCAAGATCTCTCCTTCTAATATTGGCATATGACTTTTATCGACTTTGGGCTATTCTAAACCTCTCACGAATGAGTCAAACTTTCTCTATAGCATCATGTACCAATCCGGTATCTATTAGGGCTACTTCACTCACCTCAAACCAGCCTATAGGAGATCTACACCTCCTACCATACAAAGCTTCAAAGGAAGCCATACCAATACTTGAGTGATAGCTATTGTTATAGGCAAATTCTATCAAAGGCAAATGATCATCCCAATTTCTCTTTAAGTCAATTACACAAGCTCTTAACATATCTTCCAATGTTTCGATAGTACGTTTCGGTTGCCCATCGGTTTGAGGGTGAATGGTCGTGCTAAGATTAACACGAGTACCAAGACCCTTTTGGAAAGATTTCCAAAACTGAGAACTGAATTGGGTACCTCTATAAGAGATAATGGAAAAGGGAACTCCATGTAACCTTACCATATCCCTCAAATATAACTTGGCATAGTCTTCCACCATATAAGAAATTTTAATGAGAATGAAATAAGCCGATTTTGTCATTCGGTCTACTATAACCCAAATCAAATCATATGTCGTTTAGTACATGGCAACCCTACTATGAAATCCATATTCAAATCTTTCCACTTTTAAGTAGGAATACTAATGTCTTGGGACAAACCTCCAATTTTCTAATGCTCAACTTTCACTTGTTGGCAATTAGGACATTTAGCCACAAACTCCACAATATCCTTCTTCATCCCATTTCACCAATAGATCTCTCGTAAATCACGATACATCTTTGTGGCTCCTAGGTGAATGGAATACCGAGAACTATGGTCTTTTGATAAGATTTGTTCCCTCAAGTCATCAACATTAGGAACACACAAACGACCTTGATATCTAAGTACACCATCTCCCCCTTGGGAGAAAGCCTCTACAGACTTTCTAAGCACCGCTTCTTTCAATTCAACTAAGGTCAGATCAAGACATTTCTTATCTTTCACATCCGTCATAAAGATGATTCTCAACCATTATGAACCATAACACCACCCCTAGTAGATTCTACTAACTAAAATCCCAATCAGGCCAATCTATGAACATCTCAAACTAACTCTTTTCTATCATCCTCAATATGAGCAACACTACCCATAGATAACCTACTAAGAGCATCCTCAACCACATTTTCCTTACCAGGGTGATAGAGAACACTCATATCATAATCTTTCAATAACTCAAGCCACCTTCTTTGGTGATGATTTAGATCCTTTCGGTTAAACACATATTGCAAACTGTTGTGGTCTGTAAATACATCAACATGAACACCATACAAATAATGCCTCAAAATCTTTAAGGCAAAAACAACTGCTGCTAATTCAAGGTCATGGGTAGGATAATTCTTCTCATGAATCTTAAGTTACCTTGAAGCATAGGCAATAAATTTTCCATTTTGCATAAGCACACATCCTAACCCAATTCTTGAGGCATCACAATAAACCACAATACCATCCGTTCCTTCCGGTAAAGTCAACATCGGAGCAGAGGTAAGTCTATCCTTCAATTCTTGAAAACACTTTTCACAAGCTTCAGACCATATGAACTTAGCTTTCTTTTGAGTTAATGTTCTGAATGGAGAGGCATTCATAGAAAAACCCTCAACAAACCTTCTATAGTAACCAGCCAAACCCAAGGAGCTTCTAATAACCAAAGGGGATAAAGGTGTAGGCCAACTCTTGATCGCAACTGTCTTAATCGGATCTACCTCAATACCCTTACTTGAGACAATGTGATCTAGAAAAGCGTCGGACATTAGCCAAAACTCACATTTGCTAAACTTTGCAAAGAATTGTCGTTACTTATGGATTTGCAACACAATCTTCAAATGATTGATGTGATCATCCTCACTTCTTGAATGAATCAATATATCATCAATGAACACAATTATGAACATATCAAGGTATTGTCTAAACACTCTATTCATCAAATCCAGAAATGCCAACGGATCATTAGTCAAACCAAAGGACATAACCAAGAACTCAAAATGACCATATCGGGTTCTAAAAGACATTTTTGGAATATATTCTTCTTTCACTCTCAATTGCTGATAACCCGACTGTAGGTCAATCTTAGAAAAGTAACTCGCTCCTTGTAGTTGGTCAAATAAATCATCTATCCTTGGAAGAGGATACTTATTCTTAACCGTAACCTTATTCAATTGCCGGTAGTCTATACACATTCGAAGAGAACCATCTTTATTTTTAACAAACAAAACTGGAGCACCCCATGAGGATATACTTGGTTGGATGAAACACTTATCCAACAAGTCTTTCAATTGCTCCTTCAATTCCTTAAGTTCTGTCGGAGCCATATTTTAAGGAGGAATAGAAATAGGTTGCGTATCTGGGAGAAGGTCAATACTGAAGTCTATTTCTCTTTCAGGAGGAATACCGAGTAGATCATCTAGGAACAGTTCCGAAAACTCATTCACAACGGGGACCAACTCAAAAATAGGGGTTTCGAAATCCACATCCCTCACCCTAACTAAATGGTAAATGCAACCCTTAGAAATCATCTTCCAGTCTAGGATAGGCTCATTCGGAAACTGGAACTTGACTACACGGGTTCTACAATCAATAGAAGCATAACAAGAGTGCAACCAATCCATACCAATGATAATATCAAAATCTTGCATATCAAGCTCTACCAAATCAACAAGAGTAACTCTATGGGATAAGTAGACGGGACATCTTCTATAGATCCTCTTACCCACAACAGAATCACCAATAGGGGTAGAGACAAAAAAAAAGGACCTAACAACACATCTGGGATAACATCAAATCTTATAGCCACATATGACGTCACAAATGACACGGTAGCACCAGGATAAAGTAAAGCATAAACATCAAGTTGGAAAACTTTCAACATACCGGTAACCACATCGGGAGAACTCTCATGTTCACCACAATTCTAAAGTGCATAGAACCTATTTTGCTTAAGAGCATTTGAACCCTAACTACTTGGACTGGATGAGGATAGGGTTGATCCCTATGATGATTATATCTTTCATTCTTAGCAACTGAAGGATAATTCCGTATTTTGTGGTTTGTTTTGCCACAACCAAATCAAGCATTTGAACCCACTACAAATGTTCCCTCGTGCTTTTTTCAACACTTAGCACAAGTAGGCAATAGAGACCCACTACCATTTCCTCCTTGAGGTTTAGGGTTAGACACCCTCTCATTGTTGAATCTTGGAGGAACATTAGAAGAACCTTACCCGAAAAACCTTTGTCGAAACCTTGAATGACCACGTCCACCGGACATAGAGTAGGAAGAGTTACCATCATCAGTTCTTGCCCTCTTCAGTTCCCTAGACTTCTCTTTAAGCTTTTCATCGTAAATTTTTTGAGCATGATCCATAAGGAGAGAAATATCCATGTCATGGACAAGCATAGCGGTATGACATTCTTTCACAACCAATTCGGACACTCCCGAAATGAACTTGCTCATTCCAGCCCTAGAGTCATCCACTTTTTTTTTTCAACCTTTCTCATGAAAATTAAATTAATAGCTAATTGTACCTTGTCACTAAAAAATTTAATCTTATTTCTTTTACCAATGTAGTCCAATCTAGAACTTTTTTTTTGCTTCAAAGATACCCTTTATTCCATTTTCGTATGACACTCTTTCCTTTTTAGCCTATTCGAAAAAGAATAACAACTTCATCCTTGTGAAAAGGTGAGGGGACAGAGAAGGGCCAAAACTTTTTCGTTCATATCACGACAGATAGAGATAAAAGAAAAGAAGGGAATCATGGGTTTGGTGGTAAGGCCTGAGTGAGAGTGGAGAAGTGTTGCAAAGGTACAACTTCATTACAAATGACATCTCTCTCTCGGTAGAAGGGTTTTCTTCTCAAAAGACAAAAGTAGAAGAAAACCAAACTATTATTATTCTCTATTTCACTTTTTGATTTTTTTTATTATATAATATTTGTAATAACATATTTTAAATCATCTTTGATAATTAGTTAAATCTCTAATATTTGTAAATATTTTTTTAAGTAGTATAGCACTTTAAAAATTATACTATTTAATATATACTACTTTCGTGCCAAATTAATAAAATTTTAGTTTTTAAACATTTTCGTCACTTTAAGTGAAATAATTTAAAATTATTATTGTTATTCACTATGAAGAAGGCATCATTAGACTAGTTCATGGGATCGCGGACCGACAAGTGAATTTGTACAAGGCAAGGTAGGACATAAGAACTTTCTCTAAATTGATTGGTTGATTTTCCAGTAGCAGCATTCTTTGAGGGCTTTCCAATAATCTCCTTTATGTGATGCTCTTCCTTGCATATCATGACTTTACAAAAAGAGAAAACAATAAAGAATGTCATAAGTGTGTTAACTTCATTTAGACATATAACATTTGTATCTAAAAATTCACCTTTCACACAGAGATCACTTGAAATTATAATTAATTTGACACCAAATGAAAGAATTAGAACAAAGCTAAACACAAAAATCAAGAAACTAAAAAGTTACCTAGAATTGTGATAGTTTTTTTGCTTGTAAATCTTGTTTGAGTATATGTTGAGAAGAGTGTGGTACACGTGTTTGCATGATTTGCATAGTAATGGCCGATAGATGACACCACAACAAAAGAGATAATTAGGGTGTGTTTGATAAATGTTATCCAATTTTCCTATATTTGGTTAATCTAAATATTTGGAAAATATTTTCTCTGAGAAAACAAGATTCTTAAAAATGAGGAACATGACTTTCCTAATGGACGTAGGAAAAATAAGTTGCATAAGTACCGTTCCAAGTTTATTGTCTCATTTCCATTCACCCAACCCTCATCCTTGACCATCCCACCCCTCGCCATCCAAGAAACCCCACTGCCCATCCCTACCCACCTTTATAACGTTTATATAAATGCTCTTTGATATTATTTTCTTGATTACTTGCCAAACATTGAAAAATAAGTAAGAGACCCACTTATTTTCTAAAAAAACATTTTCTAGTAAAATATTTTCCTACCATACCAAGCACAATTGTGATAAATTTTCCTTCTAGCAACAATATTTATTGTTCCAGAGAAACTTAGCATCAATTGAGTTAATTTCATTCAACCCAGATTCACTAAAGCCTTTAGCGACATTTATTTGGAGTTTTGGTTGTAAATAGTCATGTTTATTATTGCTGCTAAATATAATATAATATAATAATTAATATATTATTGTTGCGAAATAAGTCTCACTAACTCATTTATTTATATGTTCAAGACTCTAAAATCCTAGAGATAGAAGGTGACGTTGGAAAACACCTAAAAACCCATAACAATTATTCATCTCATGCAACTACAGGAAGCACATCAGCATCTACAAAAGAAGAAAAGAAGTATGTCAATACCAATTTGAACAAACTATTTGAAAAACCCTTTACACCAAAAAGCCAAAATCCCTTGTTCATACCACCACAGGTAAATACTTACAAAGCCAGCTTAGACCAAGACAAAAAGACATACAACCACATAACCAGATCCTACATAGAAAATATATACAAGAAGGCTGCTTTCCGTGTAGAAAGTCTTGCCTTAGTTTGCCAAAATGGCCTGCTATTTATAAACAAGAAAAGCTTAACTATTGCTAATTTACATGTGTCCACTTACTATTTTACTTTACATGTGGCCACTTACTATTCCTAGTGCTAACTTTACAATTCCACTAACTTAGTGGCTACTTTACATTCCACTAGCTATCCCGCTAATTTCCAAAATAGCTTTACATATTTTCAACGATTCTTTATCTTTTCCTTGCTTTTTCTTTTTAACTTGTCTTTTATCTTGTCTCATTCCAGCTGGACGTCTAGAATTATGCTGTCTTCTCCTTGGCATTTCGAGCATCAATGGTCTGGATATTTGTGCCCAATAGTTTTACAGTACCTTGTCATTATTTCTACTGAGATGAAATTTTTTCGTATAGCTCTGGTAGTAGGTTGTTGTTCTGGTTTTAGCAGACTAAGTATCCATTGTCGTATTTCTTCCATATCTGCTATCCTCATATCTCGGCAATTGGAATATATCAATGTCTGGTCTCTTGAGTAATAACTCCATATTGGATTCTCGTTTAAATAGTTGTTTGTTAACTCGTTTAAGATTGTAGCTAGTCCAATTACTCTTTTTCCCGCATAAAATGCTGGTATCTCTGTCTTTTGTATTTCATCTTGGACCTCTATTTTTTCCGGTATAATCATATCTCTGGTTAGCCCTATTTTTATAACTTGAATGATTGGCTTAATTTCTTCATAAAGGATTTCAGCTGGTGCTGAATAGAATCTTATATAAAATAATGTTCCTTTTGTAATTCTTTTATAGTTTAGGAAGGCTTTATGTAGTTCAGGTATAGTTTCAATTTCGTCTCCAGTCTGGGTATATACTGTGTTTAATAGTCCATAATTATAACAAGTTGCTACTAGATTTGAACTTGTCTTAGGTAGGTGTCACGACCCAGGAGCACCCCCTAGTCGTAACCGGCGTACTCGACCTCGAAGAGGTCTAATACAAGCCTCTTAGCATTCATTCATCGCATAGATACTAAAACCATAAGGAATTTAAAACTTTCTTTACCAAGAAAACATTGCATAAAAAAAAAAA